>AWOL01S0011747.1:29390-71610 GCA_000715115.1 Nicotiana otophora
TCTCTTCTAAAATCATCAATCAAATGCTAAAATCGAAGATAGAATCATGGAATATAATCAAAACCGAGTAGAAAATACATACTCCAATCCATTTGGTGACAATTGCCTTCAAAATCGCCCAAATCCGAGCACCAAAACCTTGTGAGAGAAAGTGACTAAATTTTGAAACGAGCAAAAAATATTGCAGCAGTTGTTATAGCTCGAACCAGATCTTAGATGACCCCGAAACTCACATTTAATAAACCCAACATAATCCTTACGAGATTATACCTAAGATAGCCTTTTCAATCACCCAATTTGGCCTTAAAATGAGGGAGATATAATGTTTTGAAATTTTAAAGGAAGTCTGCAAATTTAAGGGGGAAAAATGATATTTTCGTAATTATTTTACATTAGAAAATCAGCAACAAAAGAATCTTCGTTTTAACACCCAAAACTTATTCGGAATCTCGTGGACACAAACTACATATGTATTTCAATCATAAAACACGTTACAAACCTGCTAGCACACTCAAAATACCGAAAAGGGGTCATCTTGACCCGACATTGGCCATGGTCAAACTCCATATCCTTAACTTAACTAATTTCTCAACTAATGATTCAAAACGCACCCGAACCCCTCGGGACCCCATCCAATCATACCAACAAGTACAAATATATTATCCAAACTTATCCTAGGCCTCAAAACACCCACAGAAATATCACAACAAAGAATCGAGGCTCAAACCGAATAGAATTTCTCTTAAGTTGTTAAATCTTCATTCTTTCAAAAGAGTGTCCGAGTCACACTTAAACACTTCGGATTACTTTCAAATTTTGAACACAAGTTCAATTCAACTATATAGACCTATCCAAATCCCCGGAACACCAATTGGTGTCCAATAACATCAAAGTTAACTCTTGGTCAAACTTATGAACTCCTAAGTTCTTTAAATTGTCAACTTTGGACAAATAGTGTTGAATCCTTCTAGGAACCTCCAAAACTGAATCAGAACATACGTACAAGTCCAAAATCATCATACGGGCCTATAGGAACCATAAACACTCGATTTCGAGTCCGTTTACCCAAAAGTCAAACTTTGGTCAACTCTTCCAACTTAAAGCTTCGAAATCGAGGTCATTCTTCCAAATCAATCCCGAACCACTCTAAAACTAAAACCCGCCATACGCACAAGTTATAATACATCATATGAAGCTACTCAAAGTCTCAAACCACCAAATGGAATACTATAGCTCAAAACGACCGATCAAGTATCCCACATAACTCCTACCATTGAGTCTGTTCGGGTAGTACGAGACTTTTCTAATGTGTTTCCTACAGACCTGTCGGGCATGCCACCAGGGATATTTATTTTTGTATTGACTTGGTGTCGGGCACTCGTCCCATCTCTATTCCTTCGTATCGTATGGCACCAGCAGAGTTGAAGTGAAGGATGTTTTGGGTTGAAGAATGCACTAAATTGTTGATAAAAATTTTTGGCAGATGAAGGCAATTCTACGATCCGTTTCGTGATCGCAGAACCATTTCGTGAGCCGCATAAGCGTCGCAGAGTGAAGCAAAAACTTGACTTAATTTTAGGACCTTTATGCGACCGCATAATCGTTTTGTGGACCACATGATACATCGCAAAATAATCATGGAGATTTCTGGAGGGAAGTTCTGCGGTGCATTATGCGACCGTAGAACAGGTCTGTGGTGCATTATACAACTGCTGAATAGGTCCGCGGGCCACAGACCTGCCACAGACCCAACCCGAAATAACCCTATTTTTGTAGATTAATTATGTGGTCCATTTTATGGGCCACACATCAACTTTGTGGTCCACTCTACGATCGCAGACTTGCAATCGGAGGATTTAATTTCTGATTTTTGTTACCCGGCCATATTTTGATAAATAGCCTTTGGGGCTCATTTTGAAGGCAACAATCTAATATTTTTAGAGAGAAGTGAGAGTTTTCTAGAGAGATGAAGAAGCACAAGTGATTTGTTCATCACGATCTTGTCCAAGCTTTGAAATCTAACAAGAAAATATCACAAGATCTTCACTCAAGATGTAAGGTTCTAACCCTAGTCTTCAATTTCGAGTTTGGGGTAAAAGATAGGTGATTGGGAGTATGATTCTTGGGTGTGAGAGTATTATGTATACATGCATGTACCAATAAGATTTGTGGGAAAATTGTTGAGCCCAAATGGGTAAATATTGGGTTGTGAAGTGAAGGAAATCTTGTGGAACAACCTTGTAACCAATTTGCACATCTAGTGTTTAATAAAATGCTCAAATGAACTGAAACCATGAATTTCTCCCTAATTATGGTTCAATTTTATTATATCTCTAGTTGATTGCAATTGCTAGAAGTGTTGGGACGTTGTGGTAATCTAAGGGAAGCTCAAGCAAGGTATGCTGGCTAAACTCCTCTCTTAGAATTGAATCCCACGGTATTCATGTGATTTATGTAAGTCCCGAGTTGTTCATTATAAAATTGGCTATTCCGAATAAGCTTATGTTAAAAGATATATGTTCAATATGTATCCCAAAAACATTTATCATGTTATATTATCATTTGAGAATGCATTCAAAGTATGGGTTGTGCATTAAAAATATTTCGACTTCAAGTCAAGTTCAAACGAAGGCTATTATGCCAAATTTTGTGAAAAATCTCTATGTGTCCAAGACTCTAAAACACCTTATTGTTGTTGATGATGATGATGACGATGTTTGAAAGTGAAAAAGGTGAGCATGAAACACTAAGTACGGCCGACGTGCCAAGAATGATTTTTTTATTGTGGCCACTAGTGCCAATGAAATGAAAAGATGTGAAATAAGTATGAAATGAGATAATTGGTAGAAAAGAATGATGTCGATCCACACATCATTGTGGTGAGACGTCCTAGATGATCGGGTCATGATCAGACGCCATGCCACATACATGGTGGTAATTGTGCTGGAAATTGTAATTGAAATTGTGATTATGGTTGATATCTCAGATGAGACGGCCTAGCTGATTGGGTCGTGATCAAACTCCATGCTAAAAGTATTGTGGTATTGTGAACGGTGTCATATTGTTACTAAAGATCTCCCGAATTAAGATATGGAAATTTATTTGAACATTGTCTTGGTCCTAACTTGAGGTTTGATGTTGTTAGAGGCTTCCACTGATATTATGATTGTTCTTGCTTGTATTATTAATCGTTCTATTGAGAGGGTGTTTTATTCATTCATACTACTACTATTCCATATGTACTAACGTCGCTTTTATTGGGGGAACTACGTCTTTAATGGATGCAGGTGGTTCCACAGCAGGAGACATTGATCAATGATAGCGATACACCCTCTTCCCAGCTAACTTGGTGAGCCTCACTTTATTTCGGGGTCATGTATCCTTTGTTCCTTGTGTATTGTGTTTGAGGTATAGCCGGCATGTTGACCGCATTATCATAGTACTCTTTTGTATCTATTAGAGGCTCTGTATATATATTGTGGGTTGTATATTAGTACTAGGGAATTCAAACAAGTTATGTTGTGTTTGAATCACTTGTTCTACTTCAGACTATGAAAATGTTTGTAATTTGAGACTTTTAAATGAATTAAATAATGGTAATGAATTGGTATTGTATACATTATCTCTTTTTTTGTCTAATTAACAAAAATATATATTCTCTTTACTCATAAGTGAGTTTGGGTAGAAAGTATCTAACGGGTTTGCTTGACCGTATTCACTCGGTTGAGCACCGGTCATGCTCCCCGAGTTCGGGGCGTGACATGAAGGAACTGAAAGAACACCTTCAGGAGCTACTTGGAAAGGGATTATTAGGCCTAGTGTGTCGCCTTGGGGTGTACCCATTCTATTTGTGAAGAAGAAGGATGGTACTATGCGGGTGTGCATTGATTATAGGCAGTTGAACAAAGTGACAATTAAGAACAAGTACCCTTTACCACGCATTGATGACTTATTTGACCAGCTTCAGGGTGCTAGATTGTTCTCTAAGATTGAATTGAGGTCTGGGTACCACCAGTTGAAGATTCGGGATTCTGATATCTTGAAGACGACATTCAGGACCCGTTATGGTCACTACGAGTTTCGTGTGATGTCTTTCGGGATGACCAATGCCCCAGTAGAATTTATGCATCTGATGAACCGTGGATTCCAGCCATATCTTAACTATTTTGTCATAGTATTTATTGATGATATACCGGTGTACTCACGCAGCCAGGAGGAGCATGAGCAACATCTGAGGATTGCACTACAGACGTTGAGGGAGAAGAAGCTTTATGCTAAATTCTCCCAGTGTGAGTTCTAGCTTGATTTTGTGGCATTCTTGGGACACGTGGTGTCCAGATAGGGTATCAAGGTAGATCCGAAGACGATTGAGGCAGTCCAGATGTAACGACCCGATCTGTCATTTTGAGTTTTAGTGTTCCATTCGGTGGTTTGAGACATTTAGTAGCTTCATACTATGTATTATAACTTGCATATATGTTTGGTTTCGGTCTTCTAGTAGTTCAGGATTGATTTGGAAGAATGAACCTCGTTTTAGAAGCTTTAAGTTGGAAGAGTTGACCAAGGTTTGACTTTTGGGTAAACGAACTCGGAGTAGGGTTTTAATTATTCCAATAGGTTTGTATGATAATTTAGGACAAGGCCACAAAGTTTGATTAAAGTCCGATGAGTTTTGGACAAGTTTGGGTTGTATGGTGATTGTTTTCAGTTACGGTGTCGATTTAAGCATAAAGGTTACCATATTGAGCAAACAACCTTTGATTCGTGTTTCGACTATACCATTATATCTGTATCGTAATTTTGGAACCATAGAAACTGAAATCATCAAGTTTCAACATCATATGAGGAATATATGATCATTTTACTAAGAATTAGGTTGCCAGATTTGTTTAAAATTAATTACGAAATTGCCACTACATTCGTATTTAAAAGTCTGCACTATTTTCAAATATTGAAACCAACATATCACCTTCATTAGAAGATCAAATGGAGTGATTCAAAATCCTAACTTGAGAAATCCATTAGAGGCATAAAAAGTGAGTTTCGATATCGTTTGGCATAGGAAACGAGGCAGAACAGCTGGGCGCTTTTGGCTATTAATATTGTTGGAGTTGTTCTCATCTTGAAAGTTTGGGATTGGGAGAATTCAAGGATGTTCTTCAAGTTTCATCCATTGGGTAAGGTCGAAACCATAACTTAAGTATTTTCCTTTGATTCATTCCCTTAGTTTAAGCTTTAATCCATAATTTTAATTGAAAACCCATTTAGTTCTTTAAATCAAGACCTAGGGTTATATCCTAAATTTTAGAAATTTACTATGGGTTAGAGGTGTTTATATATTGATTCCTTTTGAGGGTTGTTCTCCTATATTAGGAGAATAACATACTCGAATTTGGCGAGTTTTGAAGGAGTATTTCGGGAGTTATAGGACCCAACTAGTGTGGGTTGGACTCTTGGGCTATGAACACCCAAGAGCGATGTTTTGGCGAATTGGTTGAGCTATCGGACTCCTATTGAGTCAATTTTCCTTCATGTGAACTTGTATTGGTTCGAGCTTCACTCACATAAGCTTGGATTTGGAATCCAAGGCAAGCCTAGCGTTGAATATTTGGTTGACTTTGGGCATTTGATGAAATATTCCACCTTTATTGAATGAATTTGTTTCCTTTGGCATTATTTGAAGTTCTTCAGTTGCTTTTGGCTAGTTTCGAGCCGTTCGGAGGTTGGTACGTACGGGATGGCATTTTCGGCTTGTTCGGAGTAAGTAACACTTCGAAACTTGGTGCTGAGGGTATGAATCCCTAAACATACGAGTTATGTGTTTGGTGTTGAGGTGACATACATGTTAGGTGACGGGCGTGTGAGCGTGCACCGTGTGAATTATGACTCGATTGATTCTATGATACTGTGTAGTTACCTAATCTTGTTTCTATCCATGACATTTCTACGTGTTAGAGAAATTAAACATTGAATCATGTTAGAAACCATGTTTAGGCTATATGCTTATTCTCTTAGGACACACTGAGGTCATCTCTACTGTTGAGTTATTTGCTTAAATTGCAGTTACATACCCAGTCATATTCATTCATTCGCATATCATATCTCAGTCTTTATTATCCTTTGTTGTCAGATCATGTTATCATTGTTTGGGCTGATTGGCATGAGATTTGTGAGCCCGAGAGGTTGGACGGATTGATGACTGAGTTGGGTCTGAGATCCATGTTGTGAGAGATATTGTAGATCGGGTTGCATGCTGCAGCAGGCCATATTGGCTTTATATATTATTATTATTATTATTATTATTATTATTATTATTATTATTATTATTATTATTATTATTATTATAATTATACGAATTGGGTTGCACGTTGCAGCAAGACTTATAGGCTTTATTTGTTTTGATGGGATCAGGCTGCAAGTCGCAGTAGGACATGTTGGCTTATATTAACGCTTGGGCAGGATCCACTCCGTCTGACATACCAACAATGAATGCATGTATCGTACAGTGATGAGTGACGCTGAGTGATTGTGAGTGATGAGTGAGAGTGCGAGAGAGTGAGATTGAGTACTCTGAGAGTGTGAGTACATGAGTTCATCATTGTGATGCATTGCATTTGACATATATGCTTGACATATAGGCATAGAGATGCATTTTCTCATTCTACACGGTTTTGTGACATTCATGATTTCACATGGACATTGACATGTAGGCATAGAGATGTACTCTCCTCATGATATATGAGAATGAAATATCTTATCTGTTATTAAACGTTTCTGGGAAAAATCATAGTTTTCTGATTTACTCATATTTTGGTGATTTCGGTGAAAGATTTGGGTTTTACTGTAATACGTAAAAAGCATGCCTATTTTCAGTAACAGTGAATGAGCTGAGAATCATATCGAGATATTACTTGTGATGTTTTTATTATATTGTTATGGGTTGTCCTCTGACCGTTGTCCAAGCTTGTCACTAGTTTCAACTTAAGGTTAGGTTTGTTACTTATTGAGTACATGGGGTCGATTGTGCTCATACTACACTTCTGCATATTGCATGCAGATTTTGATGCTGATGTTGCTGCGAGTGGAGGGAGCTGGTATTGAAGATGTACTTGTGTTCCGGTTATAGCTGCCTCTTGTTCTTAGTATCTTTAGATTTATAAATCTGTTTATGCGCATTTCGAACAAATGATGTATTTATTTCACACCAACTTTGTAAACTCTAAGTCTTAGAAGCTCATGATTTGTACTACCAGTCCTTGGGGAATTGTATAAAATTCATTTATTTTATTTTTGACTCATATCATTATCATTATATTGTGGTTTATTGTTAATTGGCTTATTTAGCGGGTTGGGTTAGGTGCTATCACGACTAGTTGAATTTTGGGTCGTGACACCAGAGTATATTTGAGCTCTAGGTTCATAGGATCTACGAGTCATGAGCAAGTTTCTAGTAGAGTCTTGTGGATCGGTATGATGACGTCCATACCTATCTTCGAGAGGCTACATGACATTTAGGATAAACTTCCCATCTTTCTTTTCTTAACGTGCGACATTGATTCAGCTTGAAGCGTATCTCTTTGAATTCCTTCCACTCACTCATATGCACATGTGAGCGCTCGGTATCAGCTGTACATCGACGGCTTATGGATTCCATGGATAAGGTGCGAGATGTGTTTTCTGTGTTTTTGTAATGGGCTAGTCTGGAGGACTTGAGGCCCGGTTTGGACCGCAACTTAGGCTCGGTAGTTTTAGTTGTGTGAGCATGTGCTTTTGGACTTCTATGTCCAGTGGTGACCCTATGAGTGGGACTGGTGGCTCGGTGAATGCTTGGATGGCTATATGATGAGTAGGATGTGACTGTGGGATGTGTTCAGATGGTTTGAATGTGATGGGAAGAGTTTGCTTGAGATGTGAAAAGGACTATTGGATGCTCGATTTCTATGAATGTGTCATACAGTCTTGATTTATGAAGGTTTTTGAGAGATTCTTTCGTGTTATTTCATTTGTGAAACGAAGTAGATTTTCATGTTTTATTGATGAGTTCAGACTCAGGAAGATTAAGTGATTGCGTAGTAGTTGTGGCTGTGAAAGGGTATAAAGATATGTAATTTTGAGGCTAAGCAGGTGGATTATCACCTATGGGGTAAACTACGGATGTGAGATCCTTATGATGTTGTGTGGAGGCTTTCTTTTCTACCAGTGGGTATAGGTGTTGTGATTTGAGTTTGGATTAGTTGAGAAAGTTGACCTGACCATTACGAGGATGAATGCGAGCTTAGCAAATGATTTGAGGAATTATATGGTTTGTGTTACATGAGCTTATGAAGGATTTAGTTTAATCTCACTGTGGCATTATGGCAGTAATAGAGTATGGACATTATGAGTTATCGAGTGTTGATCTATGGCTTTGAACCAAGTCGAAGAGTCTGCTATCGATGATTTGATTGCATGGTTATGTATTATATTGGCTTCGGTCTAAGGCATACTTATGGATCGGTTATGACTTGCATAGGCTGGTTTTGAGGATGACTTAAGCAAGGAAATTTCTGGATGCATGGTGTATTACACTTTATGGGTATATGGGAATCATGGAATGATTGAGTTGTTATTCGTGAAGGATGCAGTACGCATGGAGTAGGAATTTGCTCGGTTGTGTTAAGGCGGGGTTACTTCTTTAGATGTTGTCGTGCTAATGGAGCATAGGTCGTTCGGCCCGTTTGGGCGGTGTAATTGAGATTTGAGCAGAGTGGATGACTCTCGAGAAGGTTCTAATGGATTTAAGATTTATATGTAGCAATTGAGAATTTTTCAGATTTGTATATGGCTGGAATCTGAGATTTACATTGGATGGTGTCGAGACTCATGGTATTTCTATATCATTATGGATTCTATATTTCAATATCAAGAAGGTGAAGCAAATGGATTTACTTTCACAGAAGGTCTCTTTAGAGTGGGTGTCTCGGTTGTGGTACTTTTGGGTGCTTAAGAGGGAATACAGCGGCTTATGGGCCTTAGGGCAGTATGGTTTTATGCTAGGATCTCTTGTGGTGAGCTTTGATAGGATCGTGGTGTTCTAGCAAGGAGAAGTGTCAACTTGAGGATAATTCAAAAGCAAATTGGAGAAATAGGACAGCTTGGTAGTAGGTTGGATCAACAAGGTAATGGATATGATCGGTTCTTTGGGTACTTATGCTGCGGAGAGTCTCTACAAGTGTTTTGTGGCAATACTCTTGGGTTTGGCGACCTGCGTGGCTTGGTTGAGTTAGAGAGATTCAATTCAGATGGTTTGGTTATGTGCAAATGGGTTTTGAAGAGTTCTTGATAGTTTCTACCACGAGTTGAGATGGATATTTCATTACCGGCGTGAGGAGCATGTTGGGTATTATGATTTTCTCCTGAATGGGATCAAATGGAAGGTTTCTAACTGATCGGCTATGTATTCTGCTGGTGACTCAGAGTTAATTATGAGATTTTCGTACTTTTCATATGATGACATGATAGATGCGGTGTGTTGTGTGGGATTTGACATTTGCTTGTGCAAGGTCACAGTTCAGTTTTGAAGGGAAGTTCATGAATTCTTAGACAACATGGACGATTTCAGATGACTAGATGAACGCTATTACTACTTGGTATTGCCTGAGAATGGTGCGCATTTCAGAAGGTGCACTGTGGTTTGACTTATGGATGATTCATTGGTATTGTGGTACTCGCCCGGTTGATCAATTACTAATGTTCAGATGTTTCTATGTGACCTGGAAGAATTATAGAAGTATTTCTCGTTGGGATGATTATGTATGAGACATGTGTTAGTCCTGTAAGGCCACGTAAAATTTCGTAAAGGAATTTAAGGTTTCGTGGTGCCAAAGTAGGCTTACGTGTTTGAGGATTGTAGAAATTTTTCGCGGCGAGCTTGCGAGTCGTAAGGCCCTATAAAATTTCGTAAAGGAATTTAAGGTTTCGTGGTGCCAAAGTAGGCTTACGTGTTTGAGGATTGTAGAAATTTTTCGCGGCGAGCTTGCGAGTCGTAAGGCCCTATAAAATTTCGTAAAGGAATTTAAGGTTTCGTGGTGCCAAAGTAGGCTTACGTGTTTGAGGATTGTAGAAATTTTTCGCGGCGAGCTTGCGAGTCGTAAGGCCCTATAAAATTTCGTAAAGGAATTTAAGGTTTCGTGGTGCCAAAGTAGGCTTACGTGTTTGAGGATTGTAGAAATTTTTCGCGGCGAGCTTGCGAGTCGTAAGGCCCTATAAAATTTCGTAAAGGAATTTAAGGTTTCGTGGTGCCAAAGTAGGCTTACGTGTTTGAGGATTGTAGAAATTTTTCGCGGCGAGCTTGCGAGTCGTAAGGCCCTATAAAATTTCGTAAAGGAATTTAAGGTTTCGTGGTGCCAAAGTAGGCTTACGTGTTTGAGGATTGTAGAAATTTTTCGCGGCGAGCTTGCGAGTCGTAAGGCCCTATAAAATTTCGTAAAGTAATTTAAGGATTCGTGGTGCCGAAGTAGGCTCGGACATTTTGGGTTGAACAATGCGCTGGTGAGTAAAGGAAAATTTTGCGGTCGCAAAATCACTCTGCGGACCGCATAATGGCCACGGAGTGAAGCAGCTTAGGCAAGTTTGGAGATTAGGTTTGCAGCGCATTATGCGACCGAACACCAGTTATGCGATGCATTATGCGACCACAGAACAGGTCTGCGGAACGCATAATGACCGGAGACTGAGTCAGTTTTGCCCAGTTCCGGAGGGTAATTATGTGGTACGTTTCGCGGACCGCAGATGCATTATGCGGTCACATATGTGACCACAGATGCTATTCCAGAGCTTTATTTTTGGGTTCTTATAACACGACCCTACTTCGTTAAATAGATGATGTATACCATCTTTTGAGCAAAATCCTGATATTTTGAGGGTTAGAGAGTGCCCTAGAGTGGGAGAGAGTTCTTCAACAATTTGTTCTTCAATTCTTGCTCGAATCTTGGAAGAGTAACAAGGAAAGTTCACTAGGTCTTCATCCTAGAGGTAAGATTCTACACCCTAACCCTTCATTTCGAAAGTTAACTAGAAATGAGTAATTAGCAAGATAATTCTTGGGTATAGAAGTTGGTTATTTAGCATGCATATATTATCAAGGGGTGTAGGAAGATTGTTGAGCTAAACATTGTAAATAATGGGTTGTGGGATGATGGAATCCTCCATAAAAGGACCTTGAAACCTTAATGCACACCTAGTGTTTGATAAAATGCTCAAATGAGCTAGAACCATGATCATCTTCCTAATTTTAGTTCAATTTGTTACATTTCTAAAATAGAACGAAGTTGCTAAGATTTTGGGACCATTTTAGAATTTAAGGAAGCTCAAGTGAGGTATGTTGGCTAAACTCTTCTCTTAAAATTGAACCCCACATTATTCTTGTAAGTTTCAAGTTGTTCACCACGAATCAAATACTCCGAATTAGCTTTGTGACAAGAGATATATGCTCTGCACGTGTTCCAAATGTTATTGTTGTGTTGTATCGCTTTTGTGACAATGTTCAAGGTATGGATTGTATATCTAAATATTACAAATTCAAGTCGTGTTTCAAATGAAACGTACGATGCTAAATTTTGTAGAGATTGTGATTGGGAATACACCTCCACCAGCATACATTGGGGTGAGGCGGCAAGGCCTCTTTGTGTAGAGTTTTTGTGTTGTGGAATAAACCTCCACCCGTATACATCGGGGTGAGGCGGCAAGGCCGCTTTGTATAAAGCTTGGGTATAGTGGATTACACCTCCACCCGCGTACATTGGGGTGAGGCGGCGGGGCCGCTTTGTGTAGAGTTTGTTGTATTGTGAGTGCACCTCCACCCGCATATATTGGGGTGAGGCAGCAAAGCCACTCTATGCAAAGGTAGTTGTAGAAAATCCCCGACTGGAAATTTATATATGTTATTGGTAGGTCTTAACAAATCTGTTTGACTTTTATAGCTATTTAAGCCCTATGATTGTTACCATGATTCATAATATTCATGTTGTATTTCCAAATTCTTGAATAGATGTTTTGGTTTTCATACTACTACTATTCGACATGTACTAACGTCCCTTTTGCCGGGGTCGCTGCATCTTTAATAGATGCAGGTGGTTCCACAGCAGGAGACATTGAGCAATGATATCAGTAGATTCTCTTCCCAACCGACTTGGTGAGCCCCACTTCATTTCGGGGTCATGTATCTTTTATTCCTTGTGTATTGTGTTTGAGGTATAGCCGGGACCTTGTTGCCGGCATTATCATAGTACTCTTTTGTATCTATTAGAGGCTCCATAGATATAGTGTGGGTTATCTATTGATGCTGGGGAAGTCAAACAGTGTTATGTTCTGTTTGAATTACTCATTCTACTTCAGACAATGAAAAATGTGTGTGTAATTTGAGACCTTAAAATGAAGTAACTAATGGTAATGAATTGATATTGTACACATGGTCTCCTTATTGTATAATTAACGAAAATATGTATTCTATGCATTTATAAGTGAGTTTGGGTAGAAAGTATCTAACATGCTTGCTTGACCGGGTTCACTCGGTTGAGCGCCAGTCGCGCTCTCTGAGTTCGGGGCATGACAAACTTGGTATCAGAGCCTAAGGTTTTAAAGTGTCCTACGATGTCTCGGAGTCATGTTTAGTAGAGTCCTTATTATCGGTGTGTTTTTGACCACATCTATAATTAGGATGCTACTTAGGCATTTAGGAATAATACCCTTCTTTCATGTTGTCGATCGTGCAATAGAGTTGATTGTAAGATTGTTCCTCCTTTAACTCGTGCTTTGCTCTAACTTTCAGTACATGGCGCCTAAGAAGAAGGGAAGAATTGGCCAAAGAGCCAATGTCATCCCACGAGTGGCAGTGAATTCTATATTTGACGATGCGGGGGAACGTCCGAGGGGTGAGGATATCCCTCAAGTTACTATATTGCCTGATTCTACTACAAGTGACCAGTTTCCGATTTCGTTGTTTCTGATGGGGATCTTAGGGGAGCCATACAGATGTTGGCTTGGATAGTGGCCTCCCAGGCCCATAGATCAAATGTTGCACCCATTCCTTCCAGTCAGCCATCGAATTCTACTAGTTCCATGGTGAACAGGTTTCTCCAATTGGATCATCAAGTGTTCACAGGTACTGATCGTAAGGAGGACCCTCAGGACTTCATTGATGACATGCACAAAACTGTACGAGTTATGCTCGCCACTAAGACAGAGAGAGTGGAGTTAGCCTCCTACCGCCTAAAAGGGGTGTCCTATTCATGGTTTGAAATATGGGAGGAGTCCTGTGAGGAGAGAAACCCTCCAGCGAGATGGAGTGAGTTCACTGATGTCGTTATGGATCATTTCTTGCCTGTTGAGAATAAGGCGGCCTGTGCCGCTGAGTTTGAAAGCCTAAAGAAGGGTAGTATGAATGTATGGGAGTATCATATGGAGTTCGCGCGCCTGTCCAAGTATGTTATTCACATGTTGCCTAATATGGAGGCTAGAGTACGCCGATTTGTGCAGGGCCTTAGCCCCTTGGTTATTAATGAGGCCTCTATAGCTGCCTTGAATACCGATATGAACTATGGTAAGATGGTGGCATTTGCTCAAGCCACAAGACCCGTAAATTAAAGAATAGAATGGAGCGTAAGAGTAGTAGCAAGGCCCCATTCGCGGGAAACTTTGGTGGTTCTTCTGGTGGTGGTGGTGGTGGTAGATCGGCATTCAGGGGAGGGTTATCAGGACTATCTCAATCAGTCACTCAGTCTTCAATGAGTGCACAATCATCTGGACCCAGTCAGGGAAACAGGGGACCCCACCAGTAGGGGCCGCTTGGAGGAAGATTCCAGCAACAGCGGAGGCTCCCATGCCCTTCATGGACCTACCTATATGTTATGGGTACGGTGTGAGGGGCCGCATTCAGAGGGATTGCCGCTCATCCTCCAGGATCATGGGCATAGATACGTTGCAGCCAGCTAATTTTGCAGCTACTACATCCACATCACCTCCAGTTTGAGGCATCCCAGCACCCACAGGGTGTGGTGCAGCTAGGGGTGGTGCCCGGAATTCGGGAGGACCCAGTAGATTTTATGTTATGCGGAGGTGTAGGGATTCAGAGGCTTCTCCAGATGTTGTCACACGTATATTGTCTGTCCAGTCCCATGATGTATATGCTCTTATTGATCCTTGTTCCACTTTGTTATATGTCACTCCTTATGTTGCTATGGAATTTGGGATAGAACCAGAATAGCTTCATGGGTCGTTCTCTGTATCTACTCCAGTTGGCGAGTCTATTTTGGCCGCACGGGTTTATAGGGATTGTGTTGTCATGTTGCGTGGTAGAAACACCATGGTCGATCTCATTGAACCGGGGATGGTCGATTTTGATGTGATAATGGGGATGGACTGACTATATTCATGTTTTTCCAAGGTTGATTGCTGAACTAGGACCGTTAGGTTTTTAATTTCCAAATGAGCCAGTTATTGAGTGGAAGGGGATGATGTGGTGCCGAAGGGTAGGTTTATTTCTTACCTTAAGGACACGGAGATGATTAACAAGGGGTGTACCTACCATTTGGTCCGGGTAACGGACACCGACGCTGAGGCACCTACACTTAGGTCCATGCCTGTTGTGAATGGATTTTCGGGAGTCTTTTCGGATGAACTCCCTGGGATTCCACTATACAGGGAGATTGATTTTGGGATTTATGTGATGGGAGACACACAACCTATATCTATTCCGCCCTATACAATGGCACCGGCAGAATTGAAGGAACTAAAGGAATAATTAATAGATTTATTAAAAAAGGGTTTCATTCGGCCGAGTGTGTCACCTTGGGGCGCACCAGTCCTTTTTGTAAGGAAGAAAGATGGGTCACTAAGAATGTGTATTTACTATCGGCAGCTTAACAAGGTCACAATCAAGAATAAGTACGCACTGCCAAGGATAGATGACTTGTTTGACCAGTTGCAGGGTGCTAGGTACTTCTCCAAGATCGATTTAAGGTCTGGATATCACTAATTGAAGATCAAGGAGCAGGATATTCTGAAAATAGCTTTTAAAAACTGGTATGGGCACTTTAAATTTCTGGTAATGGTCTTTTGAGCTAAAAAATGCCCCGGCTGCTTTTATGTATCTTATGAATCGAGTTTTTAAGCTGTTCTTTGACTCTTTCATGATAGTGTTCATTGACGATATCCTTGTATATTTGCACAACCGAGTGGACCATGCCGATCATCTCAGGGTAGTTCTGCAAACCCTATATCAGCACTAGTTATATGCGAAGTTTTCAAAGTGTGAATTTTGGCTTGAATCTGTCAAATTCTTGGGTCATGTCCTCTCTAGTGAAGGAATTAAGGTTGATCCTCAGAAAATTATGGCTGTGAAGAATTGGCCAAGGCCTACAACTCCAACAGAGATTCGCAGTTTCTTAGGCTTAGCTGGGTATTACAGAAATTTTGTGGAGGGGTTTTCTACCCTTGCCTCTCTGTTTACTAAATTGACGTAGAAGGCAGTTAAGTTCCAATGGTCAGATGGTTGTGAAAGGAGCTTCCAGGATTTGAAAGCAAGATTGACTGCGATACCAGTGTTGACCCTACCAGAGGGTATAGATGGATTTGTGGTATATTGTGATGCTTCAAGAATCGGGCTTGGGTGTGTATTAATACAACATGGAAAGGTGATAGCTTATGCTTCTAGGCAACTCAAGAATCATGAAAAGAACTATCCAACGCATGACTTAGAACTTGCGGAGGTGGTATTTCCATTGAAGATTTAGCTTAATTATTTATATGGGGTCCATGTGGATATATTCACGGACCATAAGAGCCTTCAATATATTTTCAAGCAGAAGGAATTGAATCTGAGACAGAGAAGATGGCTTGAGTTACTCAAGCACTACGACATTGATATTCTATATCATCTGGGGAAGGCTAATGTTGTGGCGGATGCTCTTAGTCAGAAATCTATGGGTAGTTTAGCACACATGGAGGCATATAAAATGCCATTGGCAAAAGAAGTTCACTGATTGACTAGTTTGGGAGTTCGTCATACGGACTCTAGTGAAGGAGCGGTGATGGTGAAAAACAAGGCTGAATCATCACTTGTTGTGGAAGTCAAGGAGAAGTAATACAATGATCCATTATTGGCACAATTGAAATAGGGGATTCATAAACATAAGGCCATGGCCTTTTCTCTTGGCATGGATGATGGTACACTAAGGTACCAAGGGAAACTATGTGTTCCAAACGTGGATGGTCTCCGGGAAAGAATCATGACCGAAGCTCACACTTCTAGGTATTCCGTGCACCTGGGCTCTACAAAAATGTATCATGATCTTAAGGAAGTCTATTGGTGGAATGGTATGAAGAGGAATGTAGCGGACTTTATGGCGAGATGTCCTAATTGTCAGCAAGTGAAGGTCGAACACCAAAGGCCCTGTGGGCTGGGACAAAACATAGAAATTCCAATGTGAAAGTGGTAGATGATTAATATGAACTTTGTGGTAGGATTACCTCGTACTCTTCATAAGTTTGACTCGATTTGAGTGATTGTGGATCGACTCACAAAATCAACACACTTATTGCCGGTTAAGGCTACCGATACAGCGGAATAATATGCATAGTTATATATCAAAGAAATAGTCAGGTTGTATGGCACTCCAGTTTCTATAATTTCTGATCGGGGGGGAGGGGGGCACAGTTTGCGGCTAATGTTTGGAAGAAATTTCAGCACGGTTTGGGTATTCAGGTGAATCGTAGTACAGCCTTTCACCCGCAGACTGACGAGCAGGTAGAGCGGACTATTCAGACGCTTAAGGTTATGTTGCACGCTTGTATTCAACACTTCAAAGGTAGCTGGGATAATCATTTTCCACTCATAGAATTTGCCTACAACAATAGTTATCATGCTAGCATTCAGATGGCACCGTTTGAGTCTTTATGTGGAAGGAGATGTAGATCTACCATTGGGTGGTTCGAGATTAGGGAAGCAGAGTTGATAGGGCCAGACCTCGTGCATCAGGATATGGAAAAAGTTAAGATCATTAAGGAGCGGTTGAAGACTGCTCAGAGTCGTCAGAAGTCCTATTCGGATGTTCATCGTAGGGATTGAGAGTTCAAAGAAGATGATTGGATATTCTTGAAGGTTGCCCCCCATGAAAGGTGTAATGTGATTTGGTATGAAAGAGAAATTGAGTCCGAGGTATATCGGACCGTACAAAAATCATTCAGAGGATCGGTGAGGTGGCGTACAAGCTTGATCTACCACCTAAGATGTCATTAGTGCACCCGGTGTTTCATGTGTCTATGTTGAAGAATGTAGTTGGAGACCCGACACTGATTGTTCCGGTTGAGACTATTAAGGTTAATGAGAAATTGACTTATGAAGAGATTCTAGTTTCTATTATTGATCGGTAAGTCCGAAAGTTGAGAAATAAAGAAATTGCCTTCGTGAAAGTGCTATGGTGAAACCAACGGGTTGAAGAGGATACTAGGGAGTCCGAGAAAGAAATGAAGAAAAAGTATCCTTATTTGTTTGAATAGCCATGTATTTATAAAGTTGTGTTCTACGAAAATTCAACGAGTTACCTTCTATGAATTATGTATCATTTGTATAGTTGCTGTTAAGGGTGTTCCTTTCCTGGTAATATATTTCTTAGGACGCCACAGTTGGTGTTGTTCTTGACAGGTGGATAGGCCCAGTTACAGGGAAGACTCTGGCGAAATTTTTGGAAATTTAGGGAGTATGCCAAATTTTAAAACTACTGGTGTGTGTAAATTAACTGTTGGGCCACATTGAATACTAATGACGAATTTTGACCCTCATTCGAGGACAAATAATCCTAAGTGGGGGAGGAAGTAAGGCCCCGTAAAATTCCGTAAAGGAATTTAAGGTTTAGTGGTGCCAAAGTCGGCTTACGTATTTGAGGATTGTAGAAATTCTTCGCGGCGAGCTTGCGAGCCGTAAGGCCCCGTAAAATTTTGTAAAGGAATTTAATGTTTCGTGGTGCCGAAGTAGGCTCGGAATATTTAGGTTGAACAATGCGTTGATGAGTAAAGAAAAATTTTGGGGAGGAAAATACATTCCTGCAGCCCACAATGCGGTCGCATAATCACTCTACGGACCACATAATGGCCGCAGAGTGAAGAAGCTTGGGAAAGTTTGGAGATCTGGTTTGTGGCGCATTATGCGACCGGAGACCATTTATGCGATACATCATGCGACCGCAGAAAAGGTCTTCGGGCCGTATAATGACTGCATACTGAGTTAGTTTTGCCCAGTTCCGAAGGGCAATTATGCGGTCCATTTTGCGAACCGCAAATGCATTATGCGGTCGCATATGCAACAATAGATCCTGTTCCGGAGCTTCATTTTTGGGTGTTTATAAACCGACCCCACTTCGTTAAATAGTCGATATGTACCATCTTTTGAGCAAAAACGTGATATTTTGAGGGTTAGAGAGTGCCCTAGAGTGGGAGAGAGTTCTTCAACAATTTGTTCTTCTATTTTTGCTCGAATCTTGGAAGATTAACAAGGGAAACTCACTAGGTCTTCATCCTAGAGGTAAGATTCTACACCCTAACCCTTCATTTCGAAAGTTAACTAGAAATGAGTAATTAGCAAGATAATTCTTGGGTATGGGAGTTGGTTATTTTGCATGCATATGTTATCAAGGGGTGTAGGAAGATTGTTGAGCTAACAATGGTAAATAATGGGTTGTGGGATGATGGAATCCTCCATAAAAAGACCTTGAAACCTTAATGCACACCTAGTGTTTGATAAAATGCTCAAATGAGCTAGAACCATGATCATCTTCCTAATTTTGGTTCCATTTGTTACATTTTTAAAACGGAATGAAGTTGCTAAGATTTTGGGATCATTTTAGAGTTTAAGGAAGCTCAAGTGAGGTATGTTGGCTAAACGCTTCTCTCAGAATTGAACCCCACATTATTCTTGTAAGTTTCAAGTTGTTCAGCACGAATCAAATATTCCGAATTAGCTTTGTGAAAAGAGATATATGCTTCGAGCGTGTTCCAAATGTTATTGTTGTGTTGTGTCACTATTGTGAGCATGTGTTCAAGGTATGGATTGTGTATCTAAATATTACAAATTCAAGTCGTATTTCAAATGAAAACTATAATGCTAAATTGTGTAAAGATTGTGATTGGGAATACACCTCCACCAGCAGACATTGGGGTGAGGTGGCAAGGCCGCTTTTTATAATGCTTGGGTATAGTGGAATACACATCAACCTGCATACATTGGGGTGAGGCGGCGGTGCCGCTTTGTGTAGAGTTTCTTGTATTGTGAGTGCTCCACCCGCATATATTTGGGTGAGGCGGCAAAGCCGCTCTGTGTAAAGGTAGTTATAGAGAACCCCCGACTGGAAATTTATAAATGCTATGAGAAGGTTTTAACAAATCTGTTTGACTTTTATGGCTACTTGAGCCCTATGATTGTTAACATGATTCATAATATTCATGTTGTATTTCCAAATTCTTGAATAGATGTTTTGGTTTTCATACTAGTACTATTCGACATGTACTAATGTCCCTTTTGCTGGGGTCGCTGCATCTTTAATGGATGCAGATGGTTCCACAGCAGGAGACATTGATCAGTTATAGCGGTACATCCTCTTCCTAGCTGACTTGGTGAGCCCCACTTCATTTCGGGGTCATGTATCTTTTGTTTCTTATGTATTGTGCTTGAGATATAGCCGGGGCCTTGTTGCTGGCATTATCATAGTACTCTTCTCTATCTATTAGAGGCTCCGTAGACATAGTGTGGGTTGTATATTGGTGTTGGGGAAGTCAAACAGTGTTATGTTGTGTTTGAATTACTCGTTCTACTTTAGACCATGAAAAATGCGTGAGTAATTTGCGACCTTAAAAGGAAGTAACTAATGGTAATCAATTGGTATTGTACACATGGTCTCATTATCGTATAACTAACAAAAATATGTGTTCTGTGTATTCGTAAGTGAGTTTGGGTAGAAAGTATCTAACAGGCTTGCTTGACCGGGTTCACTCGCTTGAGCGCCAGTCGCTCTCCTCGAGTTCGGGGCGTGAAAAGTCATTCGACTGGTGGAGTTGGGATCGGCTATGGTGATTCATGTGTTCTATTGATTTGGAGACTGGAGCTCTGAGAAGTAGATTATTTTGGGGTTGCGAACTGTGAAGATGTGGCCAAAGTTAGCTAGATGGTAGTACATGCTATGGTTAGGTCATTGTGGACTTTTGGAGGGCCATTTATCCATTTGGGGATGACCGCCGTTGATTTGGGGGCCCACTGGTAGGCCCAATGAGGATGTGTATTCTACACCGGGTCGGATTTGTTGACTCAACACCATTATTGCTGAAAGGTGTGTCATTCGGTTGAAGTTGAGCTTGTTCGTGTTCTAAAATGTTCTATGTGTTACTGTCACGACCCAAAACCAACCCGTCATGATGGCTCCTCATGGTACTAGGCAAGTCGACTATTCAGACATTTCCAACACTTTAAATCTTTGAAAGATACTAAGACAGTTTAAATAAAGGAAAGTCTCTTAAAACATGATAGGAAATCATAACTCAATACATAAATTCTTCTCAAAACCGGGGTGTCACTGAGTACATGAGCATCTATGAAATAACAAAGTCTAGTACACTGTCCAGAAGTAAAATTGAATAAATAAACTGAATGATAAGGGAGGAGAGTCAAGGTCTACAAACGCCAAGCAGCTACCTCGATGATCTCCGAAGGTCTTACCTCTGCAAATCAACAACCGCCGAAACCGGAAGCACCTGGATCTGCACACGAGGTGCATGGTGTAGAGTGAGTACAACCAACTCAATTTGGACTAAAAGTAGTTACAAGTCCAATTATTACGGTCCACTTTCAACATTTAATAGTACGAAAAGTTACAGAGAATATGACAATTATATCTCAGATATTTATATTCTACAAGTGAAGGTACGATAATTTAGACATTCTTTCAACAAGAACTTAGACATGCTTTCAGATTTCACAACAAAACTTAACACATAATAGGGAAGATCCAGCCTAGGCAGATCCATCCAACATGCAAGTAAAACAGGGAAGATCCAGCCCAAATGCAAGAAAACAGGGCAGA
This sequence comes from Nicotiana otophora, assembly GCA_000715115.1. NCBI lineage: Eukaryota > Viridiplantae > Streptophyta > Magnoliopsida > Solanales > Solanaceae > Nicotiana > Nicotiana otophora. The sequence continues at coordinate 50,495 of AWOL01S0011747.1, forward strand.
TCCAGCCCAAATGTCATAACTGCTAGCAATGCACCCATTGTGGGTGTGCAGACTCCGGAGGGGACGATCCAGCCCAAGCGCTATAATAAGAAAAATCCTGACATCAATCAATAAAGCATGTTGCGGCGTGTAGTCCGATCCCACAAATATCACTCACAATAGGCCCTCAGCCCCACTCAGTCAAAAACCTCTCCAGTCTCTCGGGCTCACCAGAATCATGTTAATCAGTCCACAATGATTATATGATATAACATATAAAGACAACAGAGACTGAGACATAATATGCAAGTAATAACTATGACTGAGTACTAATTGACAGATTAAGCAATTAGTTCTACAGCAAAGAACAACCACTGTGGGTCCCAATAGTACCATCGTATAGCCTAAGAAGGGTTTTTAACATGATCGAAAGCTCAATAGATCTAACACATGGTGAAAATACGGGTAACAACATGATTTGACAACTATTAAGTTCCATGGAATCGACCAAGTCACAATTCTTACGGTACACGCCTATATACCGGTCACTTAGCACATGCGTCACCTCAACACCAATCACATAACATAAAATTCGGGGCTTCATACCCTCAGAATCAAGCTTAGAAGTGTTACTTACCTCAAATCGTGCAAATCACTACTCCAACAATCCCTTGCCTTGCGAATCGACCTCCAAATACCTCGAATCTACCCACAAACAGTTTGATACAATCAACACGGGCTAAAGAAATCCATTCCATAAGAAAATACTAAGTTATTAATCAAAAATCAAAACGTCGACTCAAAATCCGGCCCCCGAGCCTACGTCTCGGAATCCGATAAAAGTCACAAAATCCGGAAGCCCATTCAATCACGAGTCTAATCATACCAAATTTACCAAATTCCAACATTAAATCGCCACTCAAATCCCCAAATTAAACTCTCCAAACCCCTAACCTAAAACCCCCAAATTACACCCCAAAACCACACAATCGAGGCGGAAAATCAATGGGGAAACCAAATTATTGAGAAAATTAAACCATAAGTGACTTACCTCAGGAAATCCCCCAAATATCCTCTCAAACATCGCCAAATCCCGTGCTTGAAATGTTTAAAATGGTGAAAATCTCGGAACCCTTGCTTTAAATAATCTGCCCAGGCCTTCTCGCTTCTACGGAAACCACTTAATGCCGACCAACCTCTTATGCGGTTGCAAATCCAGCTCTTGCGGGTGCGCATCTGCGTAAATCTATCCGCATTTGAGGACCAATGACTCCAAGCTCCCCTCTGCTTCTATGATCCTCCATGCGCAGGTGCGAGTCCGCACCTGCGGATATGATTCTGCATCTGCGCTCCACAACCCCCAGACCAAACTCCGCTTATGCGCTTCCCAGCTCACACCTGCGATCAAAACTCCGCAGGTGCAATTACACCAGCAGACTCCCAGCTTCAGCAATCATCCAAACTCCAAATTCGATCTGTTAACCATCCGAACTCCACCCGAGGCTCCCGGGACCTCAAACAATTATACCAACAAGTCCTAAAATATTATACGAACTTAGTCGATCCCTCAAACTACATTGAACAATATTAACAACACGAATCACACCCCAATTCAAGCCTAATGAAAACTAAGAAATTCCAACTTCTACAAACGATGTCAAAACCTATCAAATCACGTCCGATTGACCTCAAATTTTGCACACAAGTCAAAAATGACACCACAGACCTACACCAACTCCCGAAATCCCAATCCGAGCCCAGTATGCACAAAGTCCACTCTCGGTCAAATTTCCAAATTTCCAGCTTTTGCCATTTCAAGCCTAATTCCACTACGGACCTCCAAATCACAATCTGGACACGCTCCCAAGTCCAAAATCACCCAACGCAGCTAACAGAACCATCAAAACTCCATTCTGAAGTCATCTCCACATAAGTCTACATCCGGTAAACCTTTTTAACTTAAGCTTTCGACCTTCAGACTAAGTGTCTCAATTCATTCTGAAACCTTTTCGAACCCGAACATACTACCCCGACAAGTCATATAACAACTGTAAAGCACAAAATAAGTAGTAAATAGGGGAACAGGGCTATAACTCTCAAAACGACCAGTCGGGTCGTTACATCTTTCCCCTCTTAAACAAATATTCGTCCTCGAACGGGTCTAGAAACGTACTAGAGTCTCAAATATGCATGGATATCTGCTCTGCATCTCCCGCTCGGTCTCCTAAGTAGCCTCCTCAACTGGCTGACCTCTCCACTGCACCTTCACCGAAGCTATGTCTTTTGACCTCAACTTCGAACTTGCCGATCCAAAATGGTCACCGACTCCACATCATGTCAAATCCCCATCCAACTGAACCATGTTGAAATCCGAAACATGAGACGGATCGCCAACATACTTTCGGAGCATAGAAACATGAACCATTGGAAGCACACTCGACAAACTAGGGTGCGCGGCTAGCTTGTAAGCCACCTCTCCAATCCTCTGAAGTGCCTTAGACGGCCTAATATACCGAGGGCTCCACTTGCCCTTCTTCACGAATCTCATAACACCCTTTATGGTGAAATGTTGAGCAGTATCTTCTCTCCAACCATGAAAGCAACATCACGAACCATCCTATCGGCGTAACTCTTCAGTCTGGATTGCGCCGTGTGAAGTTGATCCTGAATCAATTTAACCTTATCCAAAGCATCCTGAACTAAGTCAGTACCCAATAGCCTAGCCTCACCCGGCTCAAACCAACCCACCATAGATCTACACTGTCTCCCATACAAAGCATCATACGGAATCATGTGAATGCTCGACTGGTAGCTGTTGTTGTAGGCAAACTCCATGAGTGGCAGAAACTGATCCCAAGGACCCTTGAAATCTATGACACAAGCGTGTATCATATCCTCCAATATCTAAATAGTGCACTAGGATTGTCCGTTCGTCTGAGGGTGAAACGATGTACTCAACTCAACCTGGGTGCCCAACTCTCACGGCACGGCTCTCCAAAACTGCGATGTAAACTGCGTGCCCCGATCTGAAATGATGGACACAGGCACGCCATGAAGGCGAACAATCTAGCGTTGTAAATCTCAGCCAACCACTTCGAAGAATAGGTAGTCCCAACTGGAATAAAGTGCGCGGACTTGGTCAGCCGATCCATAATCACCCAAATAGCATCAAATTTCCCCGAAGTTCATGGGAGACCAACTACAAAATCAAAGGAGAAATGCTCCCACTTCCACTCTGGAATCTCTAGCCTCTGAAGCAATCCACCCGGTCTCTGATGCTCATACTTCACCTGTTGATAATTAAGGCACCAAGCTACAAACCCCACTATATCCTTCTTCTTTCTCCTCCACCAATAATGTTGCCTCAAGTCTTGGTACATCTTCATGTAGCCCGACTCTGCATCCTCAACACCCAATCATCTCCAATAGTAACATCCCCGGCATCACCGTGTTGAACCATGTCATTAAGGACAAGCAAATATGGATCATCATATTGGCGCTCTCTCATACGATCATATAAGGAAGACCAAGAAACCACACAAGCTAGAACCCGGCTGGGCTCCGAAACATCTAATCTCATGAACTGGTTGGCCAAGGCCTGAACATCAACTGTGAGCAGTCTCTCACCAACAGGAATGAATGCAAGGCTACACATACTCACTGCCTTTCTACTCAAGGCATCGGCCACAACACTGGCCTTTCTGGGATGAAACAGAATAGTGATATCATAGTCCTTTAGTATCTCCAACCATCTCCGCTGCCTAAAATTTAGATCCTTTTGTTTGAATAAATGCTGGAGGCTCCAATGATCCGTAAATACCTCACAAGACACATCGTAGAGATAATGCCTCCAAATCTTCAATGCATGAATGATGATAGCCAACTCCAAATCATGAATAGGGTAGTTCTTCTCATGAGGCTTCAACTGACATGAAGCATAAGCAGTCACTCTACCTCCCTTCATTAAGACGCACCCAATACAAATCTGAGAAGCATCACAATACATTATATAAGAACCTGAAGCTAAAGGCAAAACTAGAACTGGAGTTGTGGTCAAGGCAGCCTTGAGCTTCTGAAAGCTCTCTTCACACTCATCCGACCACCTGGAAGTAGCACCTTTCTAGGTCAATTTGGTCAAAGGCAATGCAACAGACGAGAAACCCTACACAAAGTGATGATAATAACCGGCCAAGCCGAGAAAGCTCCGAATCTCCGTAGTTAAGGACGGTTTGGGCCAACTCTGAACCGACTCAATATTCTTTGGATCCACATGAATCCCCTCACTAGACACCACGTGCCCCAAGAATGCCATTGAACTAAGCCAAAACTCAAACTTAGAGAACTTGACATAAAGCTTCTCCTCCCTCAACCGCTGCAACACAATCTTCAAATGTTGGGCATGCTCCTCCTAGCTACAAGAGTACACCAGGACATCATCAATGAATACTATGACAAACGAGTCAAGATAAGGCTGAAATACATTGTTCATCATATGCATCAATGTTGCTGGGGCGTTGGTCAGACCAAAAGACATCACAAGGAACTCATAATGACCATAACGAGTCCTGAATGTTGTCTTTAGAATATTCGAGTTCCGAATCTTCAACTAGTGATACCCAAACCTCAAATCAATCTTAGAGAATATCCTTGCTCCCTGAAGCTGGTTAAATAGATCATCAATGCGCGACAAAAGATATTTGTTCTTAATTGTAACTTTGTTCAACTGCCTATAGTCGATGCACACCCGTATAGTGCCACCCTTCTTCCTCACAAACAAAATCGGTGCACCCCAAGGCGACACACTAGGCCTAATAAACCCCATATCAAGAAGTTCCTAAAGCTGTTCTTTTAATTCCTTCAACTCAGTCGGTGCCATATGATATGGAGGAATAGAAATAGGCTGAGTGTGTGGCTCCAAGTTAATACCAAAGTCAATATCCATGTCGGGTGGCATACCCAGCAGGTCCGCAGGAAACACATACGGAAAGTCTCGTACCACCGAAATAGAAGAGATAGTAAGGGTATCAATACCAACATCCCTCACAAAGGCCAAATAAGATAAACAACCCTTCCCAACCATCCGTCGGGCCATTAAATATGAAATCACTCTGCTGGGAACATAGTTAAGAGAACCTCTCCACTCGATCCTTGGCAACCCAGGAATTACCAATGTCACGGTCTTAGCATGACAATCTAGCATAGCATAACATGACCGATATACACGGTCCACAACAATAGTATCGCCCACTGGCACAGATATATGAGACTAAGGACTCATGGGGCATATCCAGATAATGAGGAAAATACGATGATACATACGAATAAGTGGAACCAAGGCCAAATAATATAGAAGCATTCATGTGGCATGCTAAGACGATACTTGTGATCACTGCATCTGAAGCAACAATATCTAGCCTGGCAGGAATAGCATAGAATCGGGCATGTTCGCCACCTGATCAGCCTCCCCCTCTTGGGCGACCCCTAGCTGCCTAAGCCCCACCCTGAGCTGGCTGGGCGGGTGGTGAAGTAATTGGTGTTGAAGTTGTGGCCTGGCTCCTCTACTGAACTAGACCTCCGTAAGGCGAGGATATAACCTCTTCATATGACCCAACTCTCCACACTCGAAACATCCCCTCTCAGAAAATGGTGGCAAATACTAAGGCGGACCCTAAGAACCAGAATAACTACCAGACGAACCTGGTGCAGACGAACCCTGAACTAAAAGTGCACGAGATGAACTCTAAGCTGGGGGGCATTGAGGGATGACTGGCTCAGTCTAGCACTGTATGACCATGGCTGGATGATGCACCATGATGGAATGGACGAGCCATCTGAGTGGGCCTATAAGGACGACCCCTGTCGTGGTAGAACTGAACCTCGAAGAAACACTACCGAAACCACCCGATCCACAAGGCCTCTTGGCCTCTCTCCTCACGCTCCTTACTACAGACCATAATCGTTGAGCAACATCAATTACATCATTGAACTGAACACCAGATATACTCTCCCGAGTCATAGAAAAATGCAACTGACAGGTGAGGCCATTAATGAAACTCCTAATACTCTCCCTCTCGGTGGGAACAAACCAAACTGCGTGACGAGCTAACTCTAAAAGTCTCTTCTCATACTGGGTCACAGACAGGCCATTCTGGCATAGCTGCTTGAACTGCATACGCAACTCCTCCCTACAGGTCGTTGGTACAAACTTCTCCAAGAAGAGAATGGAGAACTCATGTCATGATAGTAGTGTAGCACCGACTGGCCTGCTCCTCTCATAGGCCTCCCACCATATAAAGGCAGCCCCAGTAAACTGAAAAGTAGTGAATTAGACCCCACTGGTCTCCAGAATACCTGCAGTGTGAAGAATTCACTGACAGCTATCCAAGAAGTCCTAGGCATTCTCAGACTCAAGCCCACTGAATGATTGAGGTTGGAGCCTCCCAAAACTCTCTAGTCTCCTTTATTTGTCATCAGTCATAATGGGATCCACCCTGGGCATGAGCAGCTACAACCGGCTGGGTTGGCAATACCCCTGGCATATAAAGTCCGTGCATCACCTGCTCAGGAGTACGGGCTGCGGGAGTCTGAGTACCTCCCCCGGCCTAAGAAGAAGTTGGTGCGGTCTGAATAAAAACTGCCTGAGCAAGGCTAGTGCACACCATCAAAATCTAAGCCAAAGCCTCCTGAAGGCCTAGGATCATAATGGGCATAGTTGGTTCCTGAGCTGGCCCCACTAGCTCAACCACATCTGGTACCTGCTCCTGAGTTGTAGTAACTGATGGATCTGTAGGTGCTTCCCTAGCTGTCGTACGAGGTGCACCTCTGCCCTTACCATGGCCCCTACCGCAACCTCGGCCTCTCGTTGCCCTAGCTGGTGGTACTGGTGGTATTGGTGGTTTCCATCCTGTCCAGTAGCATGTGTCCTCACCATCTGTGAGAGAATAGAATAACAGAAGTTTAGTTTCTAGAATCAACAAATCTGCATAACAAGAATACAAGAATGTAAAATTTCCTAAGGGTTCGGCAGCCTCTCAAAGATAAGTACAGACGTCTACGTACCAATCCGCAAGACTCTACTAAACCTGCTCATGACTCATGAGACCTATGAAACCTAGGCTTTGATACCAACTTGTCACGACCCAAAACCAACCCGTCGTGATGGCGGCTATCATGGTACTAGGCAAGCCAACTATTCAGGCATTTCTAACACTTTAAATCTTTGAAAGATAGTAAGACAGTTTAAATAGAGGAAAATCTCTTAAAAGGGGATAGGAAATTATAACTCAATACATAAATTCTTCCCAAAACCGGTGTGTCACTGAGTACATGAGCATCTATAAAATAACAAAGTCTAGTACACTATACAAAAGTAAAACAGAATAAATAAATTGAAAGATAAGGAAGGAGAGTCAAGGTCTGCGAATGCCAAGCAGCTACCTCGACGATCTCCGAAGGTCTGGCCTCAGCAAATCAACAACCGTTGAAATTAGAAGCACCTAGATCTGCACACCAGGTGTAGGATGTAGCGTGAGTACAATCAACTCAAAAAGTAACAAATCTAACCTTCGGACTGAAAGTAGTGACAAATCTAATTATTACAGTCCACTTTCAACATTTAACAATACGAAATGTTACTGAAAATATAACAATGATAACTCAGATATTTATATTCTACAAGTGAAGGTACAAGAATCTAGACATGTTTTCCAACAAGAACTTAGACATGCGTTTATATTTCACAACAAAACTTAACACATAACAGGGCAAATCCAGCCCACATGCAAGTAAAATAGGGCAGATACAACCCAAATATAAGTAAACAGGGCAGATCCAGCCCAAATGTAAGTAAACAAGGCAGATCCAGCCCAAATGTCATAACTGCTAGCATTGTGCCCACTGTGGGTGTGCAGACTCCGGAGGGACTGATCCATCCCAAGCGCTATAATAAGGCAAATATTGGCATCAATCAATAACTCCTGCTGCGACGTGCAGATTGATCCCATAAATGTCACTCACAATAGGCCCTCAACCCCACTCAGTCAATAATCTCTTCAGTCTCTCGGACTCACCAGAATCATGATAATCAGTCCACAATGATGATATGATATAACATGTAAAGACAACAGAGACTGAAACATAATATGCAAGTAATAACTGTGACTGAGTACAAATTGATAGATTAAGCAATTAGTTCTACAGCAAAGAATAACCATTGTGGGTCCTAATAGTACCATCATATAGCCTAAGCAGGGTTTCTAACATGATTGATAGCTCAATAGATCTAACACATAGTGAAAATATGGGTAACAACAAGATTTGACAACTATTCAGCTCCATGGAATCGACCAAGTCACAATTCTTACGGTACACGCCTACATGCCCATCACTTAGCACATGCATCACCTCAACACCAATCACATAACACGAAATTCGGGGCTTCATAGCCTCAGAACCAAGCTTAGAAGTGTTACTTATCTCAAATCGTGCAAATCTCTACTCCAACACGACCTTGACTCGCGAATAGGCCTCCAAATGCCTCGAATCTAGCCTTAAATAATTCGATAGAATCAACACGGCCTAAAGGAATCAATTCCATAAGCAAATACTAAGTTATTAATCAATAATAAAAAATCGACTCAAAAGCCGGCCCCCGAGCCCATGTCTCGGAATCTAATAAAACACACAAAATTCGGAATTTAATAAAACACACAAAATTCGGAATCCCATTCAACCACGAGTCTAATCATACCAAACTTACCAAAATCTGACATCAAATCGCCATTTAAATCCCCAAATTAAACTCTCCAAATCCCTAGCCTCAAACCCCTATATTACACCTTAAAACCACACAATCTAGGCGGAAAAATCAATGGGGAAACAATATTATTCAGAAACTTAAACCACAAGTGACTTACCTCAAGAAATCCCCCAAAACTTCTCTCAAAAATCGCTAAATCTCGAGCTTGAAATGTTTAAAATGGTGAAAATCTCGGAGCCCTCGTTTTTAATAATCTGCCCGGGCCTTCTCGCTTCTGTGGACCAAACATCCTGTCCAGTAATACCGCTTTTGCGGTCAGCCATCCGCATCTGTGGAAACCACTTAATCCCGACCAACCGCTTCTGCGGTCGTAAATCCCTCTCCTGCGGGTGTGCTTCTGCGCAAATCCATCCGCATATGCGGACCAGTGACTCCAAGCTCCCCTCCGCTTCTGCGATCCTCCACGCACAGGCGCGAGTCCGTACCCACGGATATGATTCTTAATTTGTGCTCCATATCCCCCAATCCAAACTCTACTTCTACACTTCCTAACTTGCATCTTCGAGCTCGCACCTGCGATCAAAGCTCCGCAGGTGCTATTACACCAGCACACTCCCAACTTCAGCAATCATCCAAACTCCAAATTCGATCTGTTAACCATCTGAACTCCACCTGTGGCCCCTGGTACCTTAACCGATTATACCAATAAGTCCTAAAATATGATACGAACTTAGTCGAGCCCTCAAACCATATCGAATAACATCAACAACACGAATCGCACCCCAATTCAAAACTAATGAAAACTAAAAAATTCGAACTTCTACAAACGATGCCGAAACTTATCAAATCACGTCCGATTGACCTAAAATTTTGCACACAAGTCATTAATGACACCACGGACCTACTTCAACTACCAGAACCCCAATCTGAGCCTGGTATCCGCAAAGTCCACTCTCGGCAAAATTTCTAAATTTCTAACTCTTTCCATTTTAAGCCTAATTCCACTATGGACCTCCAAATCATAATCCGGACATGCTCCCAAGTCTAAAATCACCTAATGGAGCTAAAAACATCATCAAAACTCCATTCCAGAGTCGTCTACACATAAGTCCATATTCAGTCAACCTTTTCAACAAGCTTTCGACCTTGAGACTAAGTGTCTCAATTAATTCCGAAACCTTTTCGGACCCGAACCAACTACCTCGGCAAGTCATATAATAACTATGAAGCACAAAATGAGTAGTAAATAGGAGAACGGGGCTACAAATCTCAAAATGACCGGTCGGATCGTTACATCGCTTTTATGCTACGAGGGGTTATGATTTATTGGTTATATGCACAACCAATGCAATTCAGTTTGGACCTTGTAGTAGAATTCGAGCAAAATGGTTATTAGGGTGTTGAATGGTTGATTGGGCCTAGGTTATGGTCTTTTTGGGTTGTGGTATATTGTGTTATTCGCTTCTCCATGGTTATGGTCATGCACTTCATGTACTTGTTGTCGTATTGTGTGTGGTTGTTGATTTTGAAAATTGTGGCTTGAGGTATTTCATATGGACGGGTGTTCGAATTGGGTCATGCATCGCAGCGGCGTTATGTTAGGATATGATCCTTTGTGCTTATTTCGTATGTTATGTTTTCCCTTGTGTGGTAGATTGATAGCATTGCGCTTCGTGGTGGTATCTATTAAGCTGGCGGGATGGTGTGTTCATTTCCATTCTCTTTCCATCATTGGGTATATTTGAGTTATTATTCGTTGGTACACGGATTGCATGGTGTATGGCTCTAAGTAGGATTTGTGAGATAGGTCGTTCGAGTAGCTTGTACTCGATGAGGTTAGGTTATTTGGCCTGAAATGAGTACCATCAGATTTGATTAAGGTATGTTTGCAAGAATTGTGTTACTAGTCGGCTTAGCTTTTGGCTATAGTTCTTATCGAGCAAGAGAGCTCCACAACTTGTAAATCTGATGGGTGGTTATGAGGTTCTATAGTTTCTTTCATCATTGGCAGTGTACGACGGTTCAGAACAAGATTTTAGTTGATATAAGGTTTGTTCTCGGTGTCGGATTGGTTGCTGTCAGAAGTTATTGCTATGAGTATTTGAGTTATGTGATATATCATGTGATTATGTCTTGAGATATGGTTATGGATTGATATATCTTGTTCAGAGTTATATGGTGCATAGATGCAAGAATCGGGTCATAAAATGAGTTCCGGATGTTGGAGATTTTGGTTTTAAGTTTATGGACTAAGGTTGAAGTAAGGATCCTCTGGTAGGTGGTGTTGTCCGGCTTATATGGATTGGGGTGATATGGGATCACCCGTGGTTATGTGTATGGTGAGGGTATATGGAAATTCGATGGCTTTGGAATGACTCTTGGCATATTTGAGGACGAACGTGTGTTTAAGCGGGGAAGAATGTAATGACCCGATCGACCGTTTTGAGCTTTAGCGTTCTATTCGGTGGTTTGAGACTTTGAATAGCGTCATATTATGTATTATGACTTGCGTGTATGGTTGGTTTCAGTTTTCGAGCGGTTCGGGATTGATTTGGAAGAATGATCCTTGTTTTAGAAGCTTTAAGTTGGAAGAGTTGACCAAGGTTTGACTTTTGAGTAAATAGACTCGAAATCGGGTTTTAATTATTCCAATAAGTTTGTATGATGATTTTGGACATGTCCACAAAGTTTGGTTAGATTCCGATGAGTTTTGGATAAGTTTGGATTGTATGGTGATTGTTTTCGTTTTCGACGTCGATTTGAGCATAAAGGTTATTAAGCAAATGGCCTTTGATTCGTGTTTCGACTAAACCATTATATCTGTATCATTATTTTGGAACCATATCAACTGAAATCATCAAGTTTCGACATCGTATGAGGAACTTATGGTCATTTTACTAAGAATTAAGTTGCTAGAATTTTCAAATTGATTACGACATTGCCACTAAATTCGTATTTAAAAATCTACACTATTTTCAAATATTGAAACTAACATATCTCCATCATTATATGGTCAAATAGAGTGATTCAAAATCCTTACTTGATTGGAAGTTTACGAGAAATCCATTGGAGGCATCAAGATTGAGTTTCAGGATCGTTTGGCACAAGAAACGAGACATAACAGCTGGGCGTTTTTGGCTATTAATATTGTTGGAGTTAATCTGATCTTGAAAGTTTGGGATTGGGAGAATTCAAGGATGTTCTTCAACTTTTTTCCATGGGATAAGGTCTCAACCATAACTGAAGTATTTTCCTTTGATTCATTCCCTTGGTTTAATCTTTAATCCATGATTTTAATTGAAAATCCATTTAATTCTTTAAATCAAGACCTAGGGTTATGTCCTAAATTTTAAAAATTAAAAATGAGTTAGAGGCATTTATTTCTCGATTCCTTTTGGGATTTTGTTCTCCTATATTAGAATAAATACATACTTGAATTTGGTGAGTTTTGGAGGAGTATTTCGGGAGTTATGGGACACAACTATTGTGGGTTGGACTCTTGGGTTATGAACACCCAAGAGTGATGTCTTGGCGAATTGGTTGAGCTATCGGACTCCGATTAAGTTATTTTTTATTCGTGTGAGCTTGTATTGGTTTGGGCTTCGCTCGAGTAAGCTTGGATTCAGAATCCAAGGCGGGCCCGACGTTGACTTTTGTTGACTTTTTGGTTGACTTTGGGCTTTTGTTTAAAGATTCGACCTTTATCGATTAGGTTTATTTCCTTTGGCATTATTTGATGTTCTTGAGTTGATTTTGGCTAGTTTCGAGCCATTAAGAGGTCGGTACGTATGGGATGGCATTTCTAAAGTATTGTTTGGTTTGCTTGGTATTGGATTCGATTTGGTCGAGGTAAGTAATACTTTTAAACTTGGTGCTGAGGGTATAAATCCCTGAGCATACGAGTTATGTGTTTGGTGTTGAGATGACGCACATGCTAGGTGACGAGCGTGTGGGCGTGCACCGTGTGAATTATGACTCATTTGATTTTTTGATACTATGTAGTTATCTAATCTTGTTTCTATCCATGAAATTTCTACGTGTTAGAGTAATTGAGCTCTGAATCATGGTAGAAATCATGTATATGCTTACTCTGTTGGGACCCACTAAGGTCAAATCTGTTGTTGAGTTATTTGCTTAAATTGCAGTTACATACTCAGTCATATTCATTCATTCGCATATCATATCTCAGTCTCTATTATCCTTCGTTGTCACATCATATTATCATTGTTTGGCGTGATTGGCATGAGATTTGTGAGCCCGAGAGGCTGGAGAGATTGATGACTGAATTGGGGCCTAAGAGCCGTGTTGTGAGAGATATTGTGGATCATGTTGCATGCCGCATCAAGCCATATTGGCTTTATATATTATTATTATTTTATAGATCGGGCTGCATGCCGCAACATGTTTTATTGATTCATGATGGGATTGGGTTGCACGCCGCATCAGGCCATGTTTGCTTATATTAGCGCTTGGGCAGGATCCGCCTATCCGTAGTCTGACATACCAGCAGTGAGCGCAGGTATCATATAGTGCTGAGTGACTGAGTATGTTGAGTGATTGAGCGTGATGAGTGGGAGTGCGAGACAGTGAGATTGAGTAATCCTAGATTATGTGTACATGAGTTCATCACTGTTATGCATTGTATTTGACATGCATACTTGACATGCAGGCATAGAGATGCATTTCCTTATGCTACACGGTTTTGTGACATTCATGTTTTCACATGCACATTGACATGTAGGCATAGAGATGTACTTTCCATATGCTATATGAGAATGAAATATCTAATCTGTTGTTGAAAGTTTTGGGAAAAATTATAATTTTTTGATTTACTCATATTTTGGTAATTTCGGTGAAAGATTTGGGTTTTAGTATTATACCTGAAAAGCATGCATATTTTTCCGTAACTGTGAACGAGATGAGCATCATTTCTTTGAGTTATTATTTGTGTTGCTTTTATTATATTGTTACGAGTTGTTCTTGGCTATTGGTGTTGGACTCTGACCGTTGTCCAAGCTTGTCATTGCTTTCAACCTAAGGTTAGGTTTGTTATTTATTGAGTACATGGGATCGGTTGTACTCATACTACACTTCTGCACCTTGTGTGTAGATTTTGGAGCTAATGTTACTGAGATTCGAAGTTTTCTTAGCTTGGCCAGATATTATCGCCATTTTGTGGAGGGTTTTTCGTCTATTGCTGCACCTTTGACTAGATTGACCCAGAAGGGTGCCCCATTCAGGTGGTCTAATGAGTGCAAGGAGAGCTTTCAAAAGCTCAAGACTGCCTTGACCATAGCTCTAGTTCTAGTTTTACCTTCAGCATCGGGTTCACATATGGTGTATTGTAATGCTTCGTGGATTGATATTGGGTGTGTCTTGATACATGAGGATAGGGTGATTGCTTGTGCTTCACGCCAATTGAAGCCCCATGAGAAGAACTACCCCGTTCATGATTTGGATTTGGCAGTCATTGCTCATGCATTGAAGATTTGGAGGAATTATCTCTACGACGTGTCTTGTGAGGTATTTACAGATCATCGGAGTCTACAACACTTGTTGAAGCAGAAAGATCTAAATATAAGGCAGTGGAGATGGCTGGAATTGCTAAAAGACTATGATATCACCAATCTGTATCATCCTGGGAAGGCCAATATAGTGGCCGATGCCTCGAGTAGAAAGGCGGTAAGTATAGGTAGCCTTGCATATATTCCAGTTGGTGAGAGACCAATAGCATCAGATGTTCAGGCCTTGGCCAATCAGCTCATAAGGTTAGATGTCTCAGAGCGTAGTCAGATTCTAGCTTGCGTGGTTTCTCTGTCCTTTTTATATGAGCGCATCAAAGAGCGTCAGTATGACAACCCCCATTTGCTTGTCCTTAAGGACATGGTACAACACGGTAATGCCGAGGAGCTTTCTATTGTGGAGATGATGGATGTTGCGTATTGGTCAGATTTTTATGCCCAATATGGATGGGTTACGTGAGTTGATTCTTGAGGAGGCCTACAGTTTGGGTATTCCATACATCCGGGTTCCGCCAAGATGTATCAGGATTTGAGGCAATACTACTGGTGGAGGAGGATGAAGAATGATATAGTGGAGTATATGGTTTGGTACTTAAAGTGTCAGTAGGTGAAGTACGAGCATTAGGGGTTGGGCGGTTTGCTTCATAGACTTGAGATTCTTGAGTGGAAATGAGGGCGTGTTACCATAGACTTCATTATTGGGCTCCCACGGTCATTCCGGTTGTGACTACCTATTCTTCATAGCGGGTGGCTGAGATCTATATCCGCGAGATTGTTCATCTCCACGGTGTGCTGGTATCCATTATTTCTGATCGATGCACGCAGTTCACATCGCAGTTTTGGAAGCAGTGCAGCAAGAGTTGGGCACACGGGTTGAGTTGTGCACAACATTCCACCCCCAGATGGACGGACAGTCCAAGCGTGCCATTCAGATATTTAAGGATATGCTATGCACTTGTGTTACGAATTTCAGGGGTTCTTGGGATTAGTTTCTACTATTTGCAGAGTTTTTCTACAACAACAGCTACCAATCGAGTATTCAGATGACTCCTTATTAGGCCTTATATGGGAGGCGGTGTCGGTCTCAAGTTGGTTGGTTTGAGTCGGGTTAGGCTAGGTTTTGGGTACTGATTTGGTTCAGGATGTCTTGGAGAAAGTCAAGTTGATTTAGGATCAACTTCGTACAGCACAGTCTAGATAAAAGAGTTACACTAATAGGAAGATTCGTGATGTTTCTTATATGGTGGGAAAGAAGTTATTGCTCAGAGTATCGTCCATGAAGGGTGTGATGAGGTTTGGGAAGAAATAAAAGTTGAGCCCTCGGTATATTGGCCCTTTTGAGGTACTTGAGAGGATTGGAGAGGTGGCCTACAAGCTTACATTGCCACCTAGTCTATCGGGTGACCCAGTTCATGTTTCCATGCTTCAAAAGTATTTCGTTGACCCGTCTCATGTTTTGGACTTCAACACGATTCAGTTAGATGGAGATTTGACTTATGATGTGGAGCCGGTGGCCATTTTGGATTGGAAAGTTCGAAAGTTAAGATCAAAGAATATAGCTTCAGTGAAAGTTCAGTGGAGAGGCCATCCAGTCGAGGAGGCTGCTTCGGAGACCGAGCGACAGATGTGGAGTAGCTATCCATACCTCTTTGAGACTCCAGGTATGACTCTAGACCTATTCGAGGACGAACGTTTGTTTAAGAAGGGGCAAATGTAACGAATCGGCCTGTTATTTTGAGAATTATAGCCCCGTTCCGCATTTATTTCTTATTCTCTGTTCATTTGTGATTATGTGACTTGTCGGGGTGGTTGGTTTGGCTCCGGGGATGTTTCAGAATGAATTGGACACTTAGTCCCAAGGTTGGAAGCTTAAGCTAAAAGAGTTGACCGGATGTTGACTCATGTATAAACGGCTCCGAAATTGAGTTTTGATGAATCCAATACCTTCGTATGGAGATTTTGGACTTAGGAGTATGTCCCAATATTGATTTGGAAGTCTGTAGGCCATTTTGGCGTGAATTGGTGAATGTTGGAAAGTTGAAGGTTTGGAAGGTTTAGAAGATTGACCGAGAGTTTACTTTGTCGATAACGTGCTCGGATTTAGGTTCGGGGAGTTGGAATAGGTCCCTTGTGTCATTTATGACTTGTGTGAAATATTTGAGGTCAGTCGGAATTGGTATCAGAGCACTAGGTTACTTAGGTCTCACGAGTCTTGAGAAGGTTTAGTAGAGTCTTGTGAATCGGTCTGGAGATGTCTGTACTTATCTTTGAGAGGCTACCGAATCATTAGAAAACTTCACTTTCTTGTACTCTTGTCATGCAGATTTGTTAATTCTGAAAACTAAACTTCTATTATTCTATTCTCTCACAGATGGTGAGGACATGTGCAACCGGATCAGGCGGATGGCCACTAGTACCACCAGCTAGGGCTGCGAGAGGCCGAGGCCGCGATAGAGGCAGAGGTGAAGCTCGTACTATAGCTAGAGTAGCACTCGTAGAGCCACAGTTGTTCCAGCTTAGGAGCAGATAGCAGATGTGGTCGAGCCGGTGGGACCAGCTCAGGCACCAGGTGTGCCTATTGTGATTTCAGGCCTTCATGAGGCTTTGGCCCAGATTTTGACTGTATGCACGAGCCTGGCTTAGGCAGTCTCAGTTCCAGCTTCACCAGCCACTTCTCTGGCCAGGGGAGGTGCTCAGACTCCTGCTTCCCGCACTCTAAAGTATGTAGCTCGGGGACTCCAAACACTGGAGTTACTACCAGCCCAGCCGGTTGTAGATGCTCAAACCCAGGTTGGTCCACCTATGAGTGATGAGGAGCAGAGCAGTTTGGGAGGCTTAAGCCTCCATAGTTCAGTGGGCCAAGTCAGAGGATGCTCAGGATTTTATAGACAGGTGTAAGCGGATCCTTCGCACAACGAGTATTTTGGAGACTAGTGCGGTTTTATTTACCACTTTTCAGCTGACAAGGGAAGCCTACAGATGGTGGGAGGCCTATGAGTTGAGCAGGCCAGCTGGCACTGCACCACTTACGTGGAATGAGTTCTCAGTTCTCTTCTTAGAAAAATTTGTTCCACACACTCCTAGAGAGGAGTTGCGTAGTCAGTTTGAGCAGCTACGCTAGGAGGGTATGTCAGTGACTCAGTATGAGATGAGATTTTCAGAGTTGGATCATCATGCAGTTTGGTTGGTTCCCACTGAGAGAGAGAGGATTAGGAGGTTCATTGATGGCCTCAACTATGGACTACGTTTCATCATGACTCGGGAGATTGAGACAGGTTGGCTCATCCAACATGAGGGGAGAGAGGCCAAGATTCCTTGTAGTTCGGGTAGTTTCAGCAGTGCCTCATCTGGAAGGCAGTCCCACCACAACAGGGTTCGTCCTTATAGGCACGCTCAGATGGCTCGTCCGGTTCATCATGGTACATCAGTTATCCATGGTTTGTAAAGTGCTCGCCCTGGTCAGTCATCTTCCAGTGCCCACCCAGCTCAGAATTCATCTCGTGCTCCATCAGTTCAGGATTC
Organism: Nicotiana otophora; assembly: GCA_000715115.1. Taxonomy (NCBI): domain Eukaryota; kingdom Viridiplantae; phylum Streptophyta; class Magnoliopsida; order Solanales; family Solanaceae; genus Nicotiana; species Nicotiana otophora. The sequence goes on from AWOL01S0011747.1 coordinate 68,276, forward strand.
GTCCGTACCTGGTTCTTGTAATGGTTATGCTAGTTCTCGGGGTTCGATTTAGTCCTCGCTACCATTGTCAGATCGAGGTTGCTTCGAGTGTGGAGAGTTGGGGCATGTGAGGAGGTATTGTTCCCATCTTATGGGAGGCCCAGTTCAGCAGAGGGGTCAGGCTATGACTTCTGCACCAGTCGGGGTGGGACTCAGGCAGCTCGGGGTGGCCCTAGAGGGGGAGGTCGATCAGGTGGTGGTCAGGCTCGATGCTACGCTTTTCCTGCCAGGCCAGAGGCTGTTGCTTCAGACGCAATGATCACATGTATTGTTTCAGTGTGCCACAGAGATGCTTCCATATTATTTGACCCTGGTTCCACTTATTCATATGTATCATCATATTTTTCTCATTATTTGGATATGCCCCGTGACTCCTTAGTTACGCTTGTTCATGTATGTATGCCGGTAGGTGATTCTATTGTTGTGGACCGTGTATATCGGTCATGTGTGGTGATTATTGGACAAGAGTTGATCTCTTACTACTTAGTATGGTTGATTTTGATGTGATTCTAGGCATGGATTGGTTGTCACCATGTCATGCTATTCTAGATTGTCACGCTAAGACCGTGACGTTGGTGATGACGGAATTGCCTAGGATTGAGTGGAGAGGTTCTCTGGACTATTTTCCCGGTAAGGTGATTTCATATCTAAAGGCCCAACGGATGGTTGGGAAGGGATGTTTGGCATATTTATCCTTTGTGAGGCTCTGTTAGAGCATTGAGTTATGCATTTTGAGGTAAGTAACACTTCTAAACTTAGAACTGAGGGTATAAATCCCTAGAGAGCATGTTGTATGGTAACGTTGGGGTGGCGCACATTCTAAGTGACGGGCGTGTGGGTGTGCACCGTAATAATTATGATTTGGTTGTTTCTTTTGTACTGTGTAGTTATCCAGCCTTGTCCTATCTGTGAAATCCTTATCTGTTAGGGTAATTGGACTGTGATGCATGTTAGAAATCATGTTTAAGCTATGTGCTTATTTGGTTGAGATCTAATGAGGCTAATTATACTATTTTGCATTATCTGCTTTAACTGCAACTATGTACTCAGTCATGATTCTTCATTTGCATATCATATCTCAGTGTCTCTTATCGTTCATTATTACTTTACATGTTGTTGTTATTTGGGCTGAGAGATACGAGATTGTGAGTCCTTGAGACTTGAGAGATTGATGACTGGGGTGGGCCTGAGAGCCGGATTGTGAGTGTTATTGTGGATCGAGTTGCACGCCGCAGCAGGACTTATTGGCTTATTTATTATTGTAGATCGGGCTGCACACCGCAGCAAGCCTTATAGTCTTTATATTAGTGCTTGGGTAGGATCCGCCCCCCGGAGTCTGACATACCAGCAGTGAGCGTAGGCATCGTGATATACATACACGTGCTTTGGTGAGAGGGCACCCATACAGTGCTGAGTTATTGTGTGTGATGAGTGGGAATTTCAGAGAGACATATTGAGTACTCTGAGAGTGTGAGTACTTGGAAATATCACTATGATATCGTACGTTTGACATACATATTTGAAATATAGGCATAGATATGTACCATTTGTGAACTACAAAGCATGTCTAAATTTCTATAATGTGATCGAGCTGAATATGGAAGTTTCTCTGAGTTGTTACTGTTATTCTCATTGTGATATTTGTGTTGTCATTATATTGGTTATGACTGTATCCTTCTAAACTCGTCACTACTTTCAGCCCAAGGTTAGTCCTGTTACTTATTGAGTACATTGGGTTAGTTGTACTCATACTACACTCTACACTTCATGTGCAGATCCAGGTACATCTGGACGCGGTGATTGCTAGAGTTGGTGCCAGTACGTGCTCGGAGACTTTGAGGGAGCTGCTATGACGCCCGCAGACCTCGACTCTCTTTCTTTTCACTATATTCATTAATGTTCTATATCTCATACAGTTGTACTAGAGTTTCAGACTATACTGATACCTAGTAGCTCATGTACTCGGTTGACACCAGATTTTGGGATGGTTATACTAGAGTTACGATTGTTTTTATCAGATCTTTCCGTTGTTGAGCTTATTAAATCATGTTTTAATTAAAATTCTTAGTTGTTGTATGATTGTTGGCTTGCCTAGCAAATGTATTAGGCGCATCACGACAGGTTGAGATTTTTGGGTCGTGACAGTTCCTAAATCCTACGAGCTTAGATTAGTTGGGTCTTACACTATGCCCAAGCCTATAGTACGACCTTAGGTGGCATATTGAAGTTTTTTGTGAGAGAGTGAATTCTTTCTATACTTAAGTCATTAAATTACATTTGAATTTATATTTGAATGTGTGGACTGATCTCTTTCTTGGCTTGTTGGTGAAAGCACATAGTTTGTGAGGATTGGTGAGGTCTTCAATGCTTGAGTTGGTAGAAGGCAGCAAGTCATAGAATGAAACATATTAAACTCAATTTTTGAGGCTAGGAAGATAAAAGAGGCCATTTGAATGTTTTAAATAGTCTTGACACGTTAAAACTTGAGGAAAAGGATCCATAATGCATATGTTTGGTTCTAAACGTTGATTTAAGCCATTGTCATTAGTTTGATAATGGAGTTTATATTGAAAGTGTTTCTCGATATGTGCTGAATTTAAAGTTGGACAAGGACGGGCAAGAGTCTAAGTGTGCAGTAGTGATAATCAGCTAAAAGTACATGCTTTTTAATATATTTATACCTCTTATCTTATGCGATTTGATATGGATTGCATAATTATTGGAGTAATGATCATTATGTATTTTTTTGTGTAGGGGCTTATTTGGATGAAAGCGAATCGAAAGGAGATAATTTGAGGCAAATTGGAGCTAAGAAAATTGAAGTTGGAGTGGATGTGCTAAAAGTCCCATCACTTATGCAAACAAGTGACTTGAAGGGAAGGCAACAACCATTGCGAGCCATGCAGAACAAAGAGCCGGAAGGACGCTTGTCCAGTGGTCCTTGCATCGCGAGCGACGCAAGCGAGCTCCTCAGTTGTCTCGTCCCAAGTTAGGTTTGCATTGAGCGACCCCATGCACACCCATAAAACGTCTTTTGAAGGGAATTAAGCATCTTTGGAAGCAAGAAATGCACGAGGAGTAGAATATAATGGAATTCAGGGTGTGTTTGGTATGAAGGATGTTTTTTAATTTTCCCATGTTTGGTTAGCTTAAATGTTTTGGAAAATATTTTCCTTATGAACTCATTTTCCTCCAATTGGAGGAAAATATTTTTGTTATCAAGAGAAGAGAAAACATTTTCCAAACCTCCTTCTCAACCTTCCCCACCCTCACCCACCCACCCCACACCCTCAGAC
>AWOL01S0011747.1:74414-89170 GCA_000715115.1 Nicotiana otophora
CCCGGGGAAAAAAATATTTTTTATATATATTTTCAGTTTTAGTTTTTTCATCTTTCGGTTTACAGGTTCGAAATTTTACAAGTTCCAAAGTTATGAGTTCGGAGGTTTATGTGTTTGGAAGTTTTCGGGTTTAGAAATTATAAAGTTTACGGGTTCGAAATTCCGCAGTTTCGAAAGTTTAGCGGTTCAGAAGTTTATGAAATTTGTGGGTTCGAAAGGTTGTTGGTTCGAAAGTTTATGACTTCATGTTTATTATATCTAAATTATTTATAAATACTCTAGAGAAGTTATTTTCCTTAATTTGCGTACCCAACACCAGAAAATAAATAAGATTACTATTTGTTTTTCAAGAAAATATTTTCCACGGAAAATATTTTCTGTTATACCAAACACACCCTCAGTGACGAGTTTGTTTTTTCTTCCATTCTTTCTTGTTCGTTTATGATTTTTAACTGTTGTTTTGTAAACCATGCTATGAATGGCTAAGTTCTTTAGTTCTGGGTTTATGATTGAACACGAATATTGATGTTTGCTGATTATTATCCTTTTAATACAAGTTACCGTCTTCTTTAATTTCGGGCTTGATTTGTGAATTGTGTGGCTGCCAATTTACCTATTATTTGTGCTATGCTTGGAAAGTCGTGTTTAGATCAAGGTGAAATTAAAAAGAGCTTATTTCTTAACCTATGTCTCGGGGAATGATTTCACGGTTAGGATAAGGATATACTTAACAATCTCGCTCAGTTGCATCATGTATTTTATTTATTCTTGATAGATTCAATACCATATAGATATTAGGTTGATATATCTTGAATAGGCGAGTAGTACTGGAGGAGAATGCTATTCATATAAAAGATTTGATCAACTAGCAAGCATAGGTATTCGAATTAACATGTGTAGTTTTGGACTCAATAGGATTGGTAAACCGACAATAACTCTGAAATCTTAATCTCAATTTATTAAATCGTAATCATAAACATTTGTGTCCATGTTTCTTTAGTTCAATTATTAGTTTAAAGTCTGCAACATTAGTATACTAACAACCATCACTCTTTGATTACCTTGAACTGATAACCGATTCAAATTTCCTTAGAAAATGATCAAGGGTAAGTCTCGATAGACGATAGATTTGACATCCGACTTCTAGTCACTTTACTACTTGTGGATAATGTATACTTGAGTGTGCTTTGAAACCAACAAAATCTATTACAGTTATAATTTACTTAATTTACATAATAATATAACAATAGTGTTTTTATTCCAGTGAAGACGGTAGCAATTGTACGTTAAGAAAGGATGTGGGTAATTTATAATAACCGGTATGAATTTATAATTTCTAGTGAAGAACTTCTGATGATGTATGCTTGAGTATTGGTTTTGATTGATTCGTTACATGTCTTTAGAAAAATTACGATAGGCATACATGGAAAAGAGAGTTACAATAAATCCATTTTAGCAGATCTCTAGTCAACTAGGCAAGATTCCTTGCTGGCATTTCTGATATTTCTTTTGAATATGTTCACATTAAGATATAAGAATCATTGAAGACACTTGCAATTGTTTTCTAGTTTGGACTGCAAATAGCTCTGAAGAAGACAATATTTTATTCCATAGTTTACTGTAAACACATGATTGATGCAGATAGGAATTTCATAACTATAATGATAAAAATTATTTTAATGTTGAACTGCAACGAGCTCTGGGGAGACAATTTTATATCCCATTGTTTATTGAAAACATGATCAATGAAGACAATATTATATCCCGTATTAATAAAATCTCTGGCACTCAGAAAGGAACTTTCCAGCTGTGCTACCAAATCTCCGTATTGCACGGGTTAAGCCGTGGAAATTGTCTTTTGCAGAAATGCAGGGTAACGCTGCATATAATAGACCCTTGTGGTCCGGCCCTTCTCCGGATCTCGCGCATAGCGGGAGTTTAGTGCACCGGGCTGTCTTTTTTAACTGTCATAATGGTTATCTCGTAGTTACCAATCATGTCTCCTTTTTAGTGCAATAAAGAATCATCTAAGCAGTTGGCGTATGTAGTTATAAAAATTCTATCAAGTTGCATATATAGAGAAGCAAGCAGCAAAGCTTGATTATAGGAAAATGGGGTGGGATTTGTGCTATCTTTCTTGGTTTGCCATCTTCTTGATACCACTTCTCTTCCTTGTTTTTTCCCGGAAGAAGTCAGGCTACCACAGGCTTCCTCCAGGACCTCCTGGATGGCCAATATTTGGTAACTTGTTTGATCTTGGAGATGTGCCTCACCAAACAATAGCAGCTATGAGACAGAGATATGGTCCTGTTGTATGGTTCAAGATTGGATCCATCAGAACCATGGCGATTTTGTCTGCCAAGGTCGCTGCTGAGTTCTTCAAGAACCATGATGTTTCTTTTGCAGACCGCAAAATTACTGATACCATGGTGGTACATAACTACAATAGCAGTTCCTTGGCTTTAGCCCCATATGGAACTTATTGGCGCATGCTAAGGCGGATATGCACTATGGAAATGTTCACAAACAAAAGAATCAATGAAACAGTGCATCTCAGGAGAAAATGCATTGATTATATGCTGCAATGGATTGATAAGGAAGCAAACTCTTTGGAAAAGGGAAAGGGGGTTGAGGTATCACGTTTCGTCTATCTTGCATCATTTAACATGATAGGGAACCTGATGTTATCTCATGATTTAGTAGATCCAGAGTCTAAAACGGCCTCAGATTTCTTCACAGCGTTGACAAAAGTAATCGAGTGGAGTGGCCGTCCAAATATTTCAGACATATATCCATGTCTTAAATGGCTTGATTTACAAAATTTAAGACAAAAGTCAGAGCATGACATGGGAAAGGCAGTTGAAGTTGCTTCCGCATTTGTCAATGAACGTATGAAAGAGCAAAAGGAAGGAAGAGAAAAAAAGAATGACTTCGTGGAAGTGTTGCTTGAATTTGAAGGTAATGGAAAAGATGAACCAGCGAAGTTATCAGAACATCAGATTAACATATTCATACTGGTAAGTGTTTGAAAACTGACAGCCTCTTCCTCTTTTCCATTTCAACATATTTGCTGTTAAAAAATGGCATGTGTTTGCTACAAAGAAAAAAGGAATAAACGAACTTTGAAAAATTGTGACACCGCTTATGGAAAATCATGTGTATGCCACTGGTAGCAAATAAGTTATCTGGCTTTTCTATAGCGAGTTTACTTCGAGGTGGCTGAAATTCAAGTCGGGGTGGTGCTAGATGGATATACTGTGAGGTTTTTAATTAAGTTAAGTTTTATTGGACAAAATGGGGTAAGAGAGAATTTTGGATTCATAGGAAGAAAAGAAGAAATAAATTTGGCACAAGCTTTGTCATTTCTTGCTTCATTTTTTCAAATCTTGATTAGGAAAAGAAATAGAGATATCATACTGGACAATAAATTCCAAGAGATGAACAAGGTCAAAGAATTTTAATAATTAGTGGATGTTGTGAATAATTAAGCATATAAGATTTCTATCCCCTTCTTCTACTGCTTGCTCTGAGATATTGATTTATTTTTTTATAAACTCCCACTAACCATATGATTATTTCAGGAAATGTTTATTGGTTCTTCAGAGACAACTAGTAGCAGTTCAGAATGGGCATTAACTGAGCTCCTACACAATCCTGAAGTAATGACCAAAGTGAAGGCAGAGCTCTCAGAGGTCGTAGGAAACCGGAAGTTAGAGGAGAGTGACATTGATAAGTTGCATTACATGCAAGCTGTTATCAAGGAAACGCTGCGTTTGCATCCCCCAATTCCTTTCTTACTACCAAGAAGAGCAGTTCAAGACACGTGTTTCATGGGATATGACATACCAGAAGACACTCAAGTCTTTGTCAATGTATGGGCAATTGGAAGAGACCCAGAATTCTGGGAAGACCCTTTGGCATTTCGGCCTGAGAGGTTTCTCTGTTCGAAAATTGATTTCAAAGGGCAATGTTATGAGTTTATACCATTTGGTGCTGGCAGAAGGATGTGCGTAGGCCTTCCCTTAGCTAATCGCATATTGCACCTTGCTTTGGGCTCATTGCTCCAAGAATTTGACTGGGAGCTCCCTGAAAATATTACTCCTAATTCAATGGATATGACTGAGAAGATAGGAATAACGGTGAGAAAAGTCCAACCTCTGAAAGCTGTACCAATAAAAAGAAGAACATCTTATTCACATAAATTACAGTAAGGCTGAGGTTAAGGCAAACCAGAATGAACGCAAGGTATAGCATTTGCTATTAAGGGTTGGGTATACAGATTCAAAGCCTTCTTTGGGTCTGGTATATGTTTACTTTGCGATATTGAACTGGCTTCATTTGAGTATGTCTTTGCTTTGTGACATTGAACTGGTAAGATTACTTTGTGATATTGAACTTGCTTCGTTTGAGCAACAACTATCTGATGCTAAATCTGATTTTTTTTTTTTTTAATGGGAACATGATTTAAATTATAATATCATGGGGAAGCTTGGTGTTTAGGGGCAAAGTTGTGAAATATTGAACACAGCTTTTGGGTCTTCGAAGTACTGAGATGCTCACATGCTTAACAATCAACAAGCTTGTGCATTACCGTTTACTAGTACCTTATGTATTTTCTCTTGAAAGAATTGCTGACTGCTGGAAGCACGATACTCCACACTAACCAGAAGCTAATAACGTTTACAGACAAGACATCCTAGCTCATCAAGTTATGTGATATAGCAGTGTAGATGCATCCAATTTATCAGTTTTGCATTTTGGCTCCAACAATTTGCATTTATTTCACTGGAAATAGTGAGCCACTAAAGAGTTTCTGGCTTACTTCTTTCTCTTTTCGGCACAGGAATTGACCTATTAATTGCAACTAATCGTTTGCAAGAATTCCAGCAAGCAACTTTCAAGTGTAAAGAGTAATGAGTTTTTGGAGAAAGCTAGAGTTATGATAAGAATAAGAATAAGAATGTAGTATTGGAGAAGGCTAGAGTTATGATTTTCCTAATTGTCGAAATCCTTCGCGATACATCTTCTATAATTTCACCTAATTATTCTCTATTGATCGGGAGTACTTTAGTTATCATAATTCTCGTCCAAACAACCGCGATAATTTACTAGACGTATTCCCCCAACGACGCTAGCTGGCACAATTTTACCACTCACTATAACCACGTCAAGGTTTTATTATTCCTAAACTCACATTTAAACTCGTCAAATTGATTTCTCACATACGCTAGGAGTGATGTCGTTCCGCAACTACCTAAATATATACTCTTTTCCAATAATACATAATAAATAGACACAACTAATTGATGACCGCTTAATTAACAAAAGAAAATACGTGGTTGAACAAGTAGAGAAATTCAAAGGCTCAACTATATAAAAACGTAACAAAAATTCATCCTCCAAAAGGCTCAATCAAAATTTGGATAAGAAGTTTAGCTATGCATGCTAGTATATGTAAAATAACAACACTAAAATTCATAACCAACAATGAGAACAGGAAGAAAAGGGTAAAAGAACTCGTACAAGAATTCTCTGCATTGCTTCGTGTGTGTTCTTAGCCTCCAAAAGTATTGCGTACCCCTCAAAAACTGTTTGAAAATGTATTTACATGGTGTAGGGTTGGCTCGTGATCTCCTTTGCCAAACCAAAGTCAGAACAGCCTTTCCAAGCTTGCTTGTGCGCTCTCTCGCTTCGCGCGAGGGTGCACGAGCTCCTTAGCTTCTCATTTTTTTTCTTTGCTTCGTGCACTCGCCGTGCTTTCTTCCTTCACTTTACTATTTTTTCGCACAATAGTTCCTCCCTTAGCTCGTTCACTTTTATGTTGTGCACGAACTTGCACAAGCTATCAACTTCTTTCTTTCTTTACATCATTTCTCTCAATTTCTTGTTGACTTCACTTCTTTTGCTCAACTATTCATCCATCTTACTCTCAGAGAAAACATGTAGTAAGCATAATTCAATATAAAAACTCATGTAACATGCCACAATCACACAAGTTATAAGATGAAAATACACCCAAAAATATATAATTCTTATTATTTATCTGTACTCCACAATTAAACTCTTGCTCGTCAACTTTTAAAATCAAGCCCATTGGAAAGAAACACATTTTATTAAAAACTACTCAAGCATCACACCAATGACAAGAGTTCATACTAACACTTAGAACCCAACATAAGAACTATTGACATCTTTCTTCAATATTAGACCAGTACCAAGACTATTTAAAATATTTGTGTAGCTTCTTCTAACATCCTAACCTCAAAAGATGGCTCCAATACATTCCTCTCTATGACTCGCTTCTAATGCCAATCCAAGCAATAAAGACTTTACTAATTGTTGCAAATCATGTGCCCTCGTTGTTGATACTCAATTTTGCCATCATGATTTCTATTTAGCCTTTGTGGGTTGATATATTATAAAATATATTTTTATATATTTTTAAAGTGTTATTTATAGGATATTTCCCTGCATTATTACTCCATGACATGTTTTAAGTATCAATTTATTATCGTCATGGCATTTTTCTAAATTATCATTATGGATGTTTTGTGCAAGTATTTTTATTTTATATTACAAGCATTTATATTTGATAAATAGTTTATTCATTATTTTTTCTAAAATTATTTATCAGTGACCAGTTGGCCAAACGTGGCATGTATATTTTTATATTATGTTAGGCATATTTTATGACATTTTATATCATTTCAGATAATTGCATTCGCATTTTTATATCATTTATATATTATTTGCAATAATAGCCTATATTTTCACAATAATCATATTTATTATACTATTGAGGTCAAAGTAGAATTTTCATATTTTTTACAAATATAATCTACTATTTTAAAATGTTTAATTTCATAAATTGTATTTTTATATATTTATTAGTTATTTATATTGTATATTTTAAATTAATTTTGTAGATTTTAAACAAATAAATCAGCCAAAATTAGGCTAAAATCGGACCAAAAAGGTTCAAAGCACCTGGCCCAACATTGTTGAGCCCAACCAGACGACCCAACCCACTAACCCTATCCAAACCTGGTCTATACCTGATACACCCGACCCAACGCCTTTTTTAATCTCAGTCGTTAATCTTTTGAGATCAACGGCTTACAACATTTCCCCCTCTTTTATCTCACCAGACCCCAAAACCTAATCCTATTCACCCACTCTTAGCCGCCCTCACATGCTCCTATCTCTCTCAAAGACTAAACCCTTATACGCGTTCTTACGCGGTCTCACTTGCCTTATTTCCTCTTACTCATTCAGTTATGGTAACTTCATTACCAATCCCTCTATGGCATGTGTGATTCTCCTAAATCGGGTAGATACAGTCTCGTCCTTGAGGATTTATATACGATCTTGGCTTTATACATCCGGGAAGAGAGAATATCTTCCTCTTCTTGCATATCTCCGTTGATTTCTTTGTGATTAGGACTTGTGTGCGATTTTTCCTAAATCTGATTCCGACTAGGTTTGCATGGTCTTGATTCTTTTCTTATTTGTTCGTCTGATGATGGTACTATATAAATCCTTCCTTATCCTCTTAGAGGCGGACTTAGGTTACTCGTATTCTCACACTCATACTCGCACTTATTGTTCTATATTCTGTGATTATACTATTCTTCGATTAATTTGTGGTCGGCTAAAATCCAAGTCCACCAGGTACTGATTCTTTAGACCTTTCCTGGCATAAGCATAGTTCGGGATCCCAAGAGGTCCTCGTGAACTCTGACTTTCCGGAATTCAAGGTTCTGGAGATACTATTGGGGCTCTTTTAAATTTTCACTACCCGTTTGTGTTACAATCTTGATTGGTTAGTCTCTTAGCCATTTTATTTTACTCTTATCTGATTAATTGTGAAATATAGTGTGATTGGTATTTCAATTGTGTTCTTGTCTTAATTTTTATAGTCAAAGTATGCTCATAGGAAATCTTTGCCATTGTCTCATATCATGAAGTTCAATTCTGATGTTATTGTTAAAATCGTGACTATGCTCAATGTTTATTTATACAATTAGACTTAGCTAGTCGACTTGGATAGGAATATTGTTCGAATTTGGTGTTTAGCTTGTCACTTTTGGTGACTGTCCTGCTATAGTTTGCTAGTTTTGCTACTAAGGAATGATTCAAATTGGTTAGAATCGATTGAGTGTGGATTGTGTATATGGATTATAGATGCATCTTACTTGCTATTTAATAAGAAACTCCACATGTGTTCTTTCACTCTTGGGGAGTGCGACCGGCGCTCAACCGATATATCCTATTCATGCAAGCCTACTCGATGTCTTCTACCCGATCAAGTGAAGATGAATATCATGAATTAGAAAATAAGAGGATGACATGTACAACACCAATTATTTTATCATTAGTTACTTCATTATAAATTTCCAAAATACATTACACATTCGTAGTTTTAGAAATGGAAGCATGTGTAACAAGTACAACATTGCAAGTTTGACTTACCCAAAACAAAATACAACCCACACTATGTCTACAGTGCCTCTAATTGATACAAAGGAGTAATATGATGGTGCCGGCAACAAGGCCCTAGCTATACCTCAAAATACTATACATAAGGAACAAAAGACGCAAGACCCCGATATGAAGTGGGGCTCACCAAGTCAGCTGAGAAGAGGGTCTACCATTATCACTGATCGATGCCGCATGTTATGGAATCACCTGCATCCATTAAATATGTAGTGTCACCGACAAAAGAGACGTTAGTACATATGAAACAGTACTAGTATGTAAGACTAAACACCCTCTCAATGAATCGACTAACAGTACAAAGAGAAAGAAACATGGAATCAATGGGAGCCTGAAACAATATTAAAGCATCAATTTAAGATAAAGATAAAAATTTTAAGTAAATATCAATATTTTTAAGTTGGGAGATCTTTAGTACCGATACACCACCGTGCTTTTAGCACGGAGTCCTATCTCGGCTCGATCGGCTAAGCCGTCTCACCCCAAGACATCCAATCACAACACCACCATGTGCGCGGCATGGCATCCAATCTCGGACCTATCGACTATCTCACCACAATGCAGTGTGGGTTGACATCACCTTCCGCTAGCAATCATCTCATCCCAATTAAGGAAAATAATCTCAACACATCAATCTCATCCCATTTAAGGGGAATAATCTCAACACATCAATACGGGAATTTACCCCCCAATCACTCCTACACTGACACGTGCAGTTTCGGGGTTAGGTTAATTCAACCTACCCTTCCTCGGTGACTACCGATACTCCCAAAATATTTATTCATTTCATAATCTTTCACGCATCCTTTCATTTTATTGGCATCGTTGGCTACAAGTGAAATTTTTATTCTTGGCAAGATGGCCACATTTTATACCACATACTAACTTCTTTCACTTTCAAGCATCACCATACGTTATCAACAATAAGAACATTTGAAATCAAGACTTTAAGTATGTATAAGGGCAATAGGATTCTTAAGCACATAGAGTTTTGCTTCCAAAATTAGGCCTAATAAACTTGCAATTGAAACATGATTCTAAATTATAATATTTTGATACATTGATCATACTTGAATACATTTTCGAAGGACAACATAATATGATAGGGGCAATTGGAACACATTTTGAGCATATATCTTTTGACATCAAGCTTATCTGGAATAATTTATTAGGAATGACTCGGAACATAAGAAATAAGAACTTGGGCCAATCACACTTGAAACTTACGAGAACACCATGAAATTCGACTCTACAAGAGAAGTTTAGCCAACATACCTCACTCGAGCTTTCCTTAAATTACTACAACGTTCCGAAACTTCTAGCGACTCCAATCAACTAGAGATATGACAAAGATGAACCTTAATTAGGAAGAGATTCATGGGTTCATCTCATTTCGGTATTTTATCAAGCACTATGTGTGCAATTCGACTACAAGGTTTCTATGGTGGATTTATTTCATCCCATAACCCCTCATTCACCCATTTTAATTCAACAACCTTTCCACCATCCTTGTTGGTACATGCATGCACAATGAACAACTCCCACACCCAAGAATCATACTTCTCATTACCTACTTTTAGTCCAATTTTGAAATTGAGGGCTAGAGAGCAGAACATTACCTCTTAGATGAAGATCTTGTGAGTTCCTCCCTTGAATTACAAAAGCGTGAGCAAGAATTTGAAGTATGAAAATGTTAGTTCCCTTCCTTCTCTCTCTATCTTTCTTCCCCTCTCTCTAAAATACCAGATTATTTGCTCCCAAATGACCCCTTATGTCTTTTAATAAAATGGGGTCGGGTTGCAAAAATAGAAAATGCACCCTCCAAACTCAACTCTGCGGTCGCAGAGTGTACTACAGAATAGGTATGTGGTCCTCATAAGGGACCACAAATTCATCCTCCAAAACTGGGCTGGTCGGGTTAGGTCTGCGACGGGTCTGCAGTCCGTTGACCAGTTATGTGGCCGCAAAATGGACCACAGAATCATCCTCCGGAATTTCTCATGTTGAATCTGCGATGGAAGTGCGGCTAGAGAAATGATTATGCGGTCGCATAATGGACCGCAATTTGTTTTATGTGTTGTTCATGCCTCAGTTCTGTGGTATTTATAGTTTCTTGGGACTTGATTCCTCCTTGTTGATAATGAACTCGCCTGTAGACCTTTAGCCGCTTGTTTATGTGAAATTTTTGTCCATTAGGACATGATTTTCTTGTTTGAATTAATTACAAGCATGATAGGGTGTAGTACACGTTGCCTACCTTACCACTTGTGCTATTTGGTTTGAAATCCCCATCCTCACCTTTTTGTTTGAACGATTAATTGTTAAAATACACATTAGCACGTGCATCTAGAAGGTCTGCCTCTAAGGGTGTATTCCAGTTTAGCCTAGCCCTCTAAATTCGTCATGGGTATGGTTTGGGTGAGTTTTGCCTTTGCAATCAGTCGAGTATCACACTCAACATGGCCTTTTCAGTGTTGTTGAGTTATGGGTGCAACCTATGGGCCTCGTCTATTTTCTGGGAAATTCTGAAGGCCCAGATATACTAGGGTTTACACTGTATCTAGTTGTTATATCACTGGGCCAGTGGCCAGTGTATTCTTTATCTCAATCTGATTGGGCTTGTAATAATAACGCTTGTAAAAATAGTTATAGGGCTATAGGATGTTGTGGGTCGGGTATTTCATCTCTCAAGAGCATGCCTATAGGAATTTTCTATGTTGGTAGAAAACATGGCTTTAGGTTTTAAATTCCTATGTGCTATTTGCCAACAGAGAACATGCCTATAGGTCTTGTATTCTTACATGTTGCCTGTTAAATAGGAGTTATGCCTATAGGATTTATATTTCACATAAAAATCATTAATCTAGGACTTTAACTAACGAGAAAAGGACATTGCTTCCATAATTTGCCTGATATGTAATAATTTGATGATGTCACTTAGCCAACATGCCTATAGGATCTGTTATATGACAAATCGCACAACACTTCTTAGATATTATGCTCACACTTAGAAATCATGCCTATAGGACCTGCTATATACTAATTTGCTTGACTCTTTGCACCACTGCACTTAGAGATCATGTTCTTAGGGTGTTACACCTAGAAATTGTGCCATATAGGATTATAAACAATGACTTATGCTACCTGATCACCTCATAACTTAAACAATCTAAGACTTAAATCACATAGAGATCTTGCCTATAAGGTTTTATAACGAAGTTTGCTACGATCCACGTAGAAATTATGTGTATAGACTTAACACTTAATTGGTTTATGCCCCTTCATTGTCATAACTGGCCGCTTATAATTGTCACTTGAAATCATATTTTAGGTCCAAATCAAATAACTCGATAATACAGATAATTTGTAAGCTGTCTGGTATACCTTCACAATTAGAAAACATGCTCAAATGACAATTCGTTGAACCAGTCTTTAATTATGCCGCTTCTTCAAAAATCAGTTCAATTAGCAACAGCTTTGCACCTATATGAGTGTATCTGAGGAGGTAAATGTGAGCCTTTTTATACTACTTGTGATTCTTTGAAATCAATCTTGTTTAAATTGTTTAGCGCTCTAACTTTTTAATTTTGGGCAGCCCTAGGATAAGTCTAGAGCCACCCTCATAGTGTCTGACACCTTCTGGACAATAGGCATGGGACGATAGGCACATATAGGAGATGATTTAGAATTGTATTAGTGCGCTTTAGGTAAACAACTTAAAGATAGTAATCGAATAGCTGGAGATGATAGTCTGTGCTCCCTGAATAATATGAGCAACCATTGCACCTAAAGTTGCGAAGTATTATTTATGTTGCACGGGGTGATCCTTTAGGCTTAAAAATTTAGGATCCCCCACTACTACCTAATTATTCATGTCTGTTGTACCTATGGCTATCAGTTGGTACTTAGGATTTATAAAGTAGCTCTAAGATCGAAACTTTTTGTAAGTGCAAGGTTTTGTTAGTCAATGAAATTTCGTCTTTGTATTATCTTTATGATTTTTCTTCTTCAAATCTAGTGGATTATTAGCTATATCCTGCCATATTGCTTCACTTAGAATAATTAATGACATATTTAACCGTTCACTCACGTAGCTTAATAGTAATAAATTTATATGCTCACTTAGAATAATCTATGTAATAGATTAATATTTCCCACATAGTTTAAAATTCAGCCGGAAATTACATTTGTGGACCTTGAAGAGTATTTAACACCTTCTTTTCGAGGTAACTTGACCCTTTACCCGATCTTTGGTGACGTAGACTAGTTAAATCAGAGTTATACGCAAATAGGTGTCCTAACGCACCTTAAAATCGTTAGGTGGCGACTCTTCTCTTTTAATACCCATTTAAAATAGTTGTCACATGTCGTAACCCGCTTTCACAAGAAAATGAGGTGCGGCACTCACCAACAACCACAGAGAGTAACTAGTTCGCACACTCAAAAATAAAATCGAGTATACTTTAAGGACTTGCAAATCAAAAGAATTCGCTAACCCTCACAAAGAAACTCACATGCTACCCCAACTTCGTACTATAAGATTGCCTGTAGGGTAAGTCCTTACTAATTTTAATCTCATAAAGTCTATGATCAAGTAGGACTTTAAGGGTTGTAATGTAGGCTAAGGGACGGTTTGGATATATTTGGGAATTAATGACTCACTCTAAGCATTTTAATACACTACAATTTAGCTTTTAAGCACATACTCTTCATGGCGAACTTATCGCTACAAAATCGTACATAACTTATCTCATTGCCTTTGAGCACATCTATATAATCATTAGCCCGGATCAATGAAGTTGATGTGTATTTTCTTATTTTTAGTGTTTTTGTATTTTTTTCCCCGGCCTCCATAAGTTGGTATTTTCGGCGAGTGGCTCTTTCAATACATATGTGTACCTTTTGGCCTTTCTATGATTCCGCTCAAAGGTTACCCTATCTCT
This sequence comes from Nicotiana otophora, assembly GCA_000715115.1. NCBI lineage: Eukaryota > Viridiplantae > Streptophyta > Magnoliopsida > Solanales > Solanaceae > Nicotiana > Nicotiana otophora. Next base: position 87,854 of record AWOL01S0011747.1, read on the forward strand.
TTTCTTACTTTTCTAGCTACTTAAGTGCTTTCAAAAATAAAGGTTCAATAATATTTGATTAAAAACAAAGGAGATTTGACTTGTAATGTGGATTCCAAAGAAAAGGTTTATAGGCTCAAATGAGCCAACTAAGGATAATTTTATAAGTGATAGGCACGTAGCCCAAAGGTAAACCAAATGATCGCCTATGTCACTTTCTAGACTCAGAAGACTTATTTATTTTGCATCGACTAACACACGGGGCAAGTTCTAGACTAGCAAGAGATGTCACAGAGCACAACCAAAGATTTCATCTCACACAATGCATGTGACTCACTCTGGACGAGTCAAATCCGATTCTCAAGTTAAGCTAATTAGACCATGTCATCATATTAATTTAACACATAGAAAGTACATAACAGGAGTCAAAAGATGAGCTCAAGCGTCAAAAGAAAGTCACATATATTCTCCCGCAGATTGATGGATAGTCCAAGAAAGCTATCCAAATCTTAGAGAAAATGTTGAGAGCATGTGCCATTGACTCTAGAGGTCATTAGGATGCTAATTTATCATTAGAAGATTTTATCTACAATAATAGTTAGTACATAGGGGTTGCCATTTAAGGCATTATATGGTTGTTGGTGTCATTCTTTATTTGGTTGGTTTGAGTCGAGTGAGGTGAAGCTATTGGATCTAGAGTTGGTACATCAGACCTTAAAGAAGGTCATAGTGATCAAAGATCGGCTTTGGACAATGTAAAGTAGGAAAAAGTCTTATACCGACGTGTAGAGGAGTGACCTTTTGTTCATGCAGGAGATCATATGTTACTCACGTTTTCAACTATGAGGGATTTGACAAGGTTCAGGAAGAAATGAAAGTATATTCTAAGTTATGTTTGACCGTATGAGATATTAAAGCAGGTTGGTATGTGATCACGTCCAACTCTAGTCCTAAAAAGGATAAGCGGTCGCTGCAAATATAATCCGGTCTAAAGTCCGGAGTCGAATTCCACAGAGAACTAAGGTTTAGCTATAGCTTTTTAATATCACTAAGAAGACAAGTTTGAATAATTTTCTAAATTATAAAGATTGAGATTTATATTTCTAACAAATTAACTAGCAAATACTAGAAAGCGGTAAAATTATCAACTAACGAGACAAAGGGTTGGAGACTAAATTAAGGAGGTCTAGAGTTATAATTTTCCTAATTGTCGGAATCCTTCCAGCTATGTTCCCAACAATTTCGCCGATGTATTCTCTACTGATCATGAGCACTTTAGGTGCCGTAATTCTCTCTCGAGCAACTACAATAATTTACTAGACATATTCTCTCGAACTA
>AWOL01S0011747.1:96641-109726 GCA_000715115.1 Nicotiana otophora
CCAACCCCCACAATCCAATGTGGCTGGACAAAGAGACCATGACAATGAGTCTTTAAGACAATGTGACACATTTTGGAGGAGCTCTTGGCTTAGTCATCTTATCAAAGTGGGGTCCACACCTAAGAATTTAATACTTCTCTAATTCACTTTGTCTATTAGGTAATAATGAAAAGTTTCACTAAGGATAAACTTTGCAATATCAACGTTATCAATTGTTCATCTCTTAAGAAAAGGTTTATAGCAAAATTAAAGTGGGATCCATACCTAAGGATTTAATACTTCTCTAACTAACTTTGTCTACAAGATAATTTTGATTGAGCTCCCAAATGTGGCAGCCCACTATGCCATATAATGACTCTTGAATTAAGTGGAAATGTGGCACATTTTTAAAGAAGATATGTGGCACCAAGTCTTGAAAGGTAGGGTCCACACCACCAAGACTTAAAATTCATCTTTAAATTCAAACTAAAGATGTATTACATCTAAGTGAAAGGCTTCAGCAAGGTGAACTTCATTAGCAGCGTGAGTGCTTATATTAAAAATAGGCAACTTAGTAACATTCTGCTTCAACAAGAATTCAAGCAAGAGTTCAAGAATTCAAGCAAAAATTCCTTAAGCATCTTGGCAACGTAATTCACTTCAACAAAGGTCATGAAAGATTTTGATCAAATTCATTTGAGAAATATATTATACGGATATACTATGGCAAATTGCTTCAACAAAATTCATACGAGACTATGTAATGTAATAGCAATGGGATTTGCAATTCTAAGAGAGTACGATACAATTTTTCTCAATAATATCGTACGGAATTTTCCCTACTTCGATCCGTCGTTACGTGTTTTAGCAAAAGACATGTGTTAGAGAAATCGTCAAGAGGATCGGTCCAGGTATGTTAAGGCTGTCCCTTCTTTCTTTTTGGCATGAAATGATACAAACGAAACGAACAAAATACGCAACTTTCTTAAATGACTATATTCATAGAAATACTAGGGGTGTCTATATTCTTGATTCCCTATGTGAATTATTATTATATCCTCTAATCATGGGTCTCAGAAAAATATGTATTTGATAATGTTTGTCCGAAAGGCATATTGATTTTATGATATTCGAGAAATCTTATTAACGTATTTGTTATGCATTTCATGCATTTATAAATGTACATTGACCCATGACCAGAAGGCGTTATATACGCGTGTATATATATATATATATATGGGATATGGAAAAAAGGTTACGGCGTTATATATGCACCACCACCTGATCAGCTGGTATACGTTGATGATTTGCCCATAGTGGCCGAGATGATATGATGGGATGCCCTCAGAGGCTTGATGATGTTATGAACGGATATACCTATGCATGGTATGACAGTTATACGCACATGCATGCCATTATAATATTAAATTATTCACTGAGCTATTCAGACTTACATGTTGAGTCTTTTATTCTATGTTTCTCTCATGTCTATTATTTACTGATTTGCATTCCTGACATACTCAGTATATTATTTGTATTGACGTCCTTTTTGCCTGGGGACGCTGTGTTTTATGCCCGCAGGTCCCGTTAGACAGGATGAGAGTCCTCCAAGTAGGCTATCAGCTCAGCGAAAGGTGTTGGTATGCTCCATTTTCTCCGGAGTTGCTATTTGGTCAGTATGATTAGAACATGTGTTGATTGGTATGGCGGGATTCTGTCCCGACCTTTGTGTTGTTTATGTACTCTTAGAGGCTTGTAGACAGATGTCATATATATGAAAGATTGTATGGTATTGTCGGCCTATGTTCAGTGTAAGAGTACTCATTTTAGCCTTGTAGGCCCGTATGTCTTAAGTATAAGTTGGTATTGCATGTTGTATTCTACTTATCTCACGGCAGCCTCTTTGACTTAGTTATTTATGATAGTATGATACGAAAATATATGTTATGTTGGTACTTGGTTGAGTAAGGTAGCAGGTTCCCGTCACAGTCCATCAGTTTGGGTCGTGACAAAAGTGGTATCAAAGCAGTTCTGTCCTAGGGAGTCTACAAGCCGTGTCTAGTAGAGTCTTGTTTATGGGTGTGTTGTGCACCACACTTATAAGTATGAGGCAACAGGGCATTTAGGATTGTCACTCTTTCTTCTTACTCTAGATCGTGTGGTAGAGATCACTTGTAAGAATTCAAATTCTTAAATTCTATTTTATTCGTAATAAGATGATACCTACATCTAGAAAGACGATTGGTAAGAGATATAGTTGTTGAAGAGTTGAGTCGGAGGAACTTGATTTTGCATCATGCTTATGATGGATAAATATGAGGTATTCAGCAGATCGTATGTATACTAAGATGTGTAAGCTTCTTGATAAGGATCCCTAAGGCAAGAATATCTATCCACTCTTATGTTAAAAAGGAATAAGAGAATCGAAAGGTAGACACAAGTTTCAGCAAGTAAAAGAAGTAAGGTGAAGAAAGGTACGAGGTACCCAGTTAATGAAGGTTAACAGTTTTTACAATTCAAGTAGAGAAATATAAGCATTCTGAGTTACTTTCAATAGTAACGGAGTTATACACAATTAGCCACACCCATCTCAATTATGCCTATGGGAGCTGACAGGTGTAGTTTAAGATAATGAAGGGATATCGGGATCCGGCTGGGGTTAGAGGAACCCAAAATGGTGAATGGATTATTTGTGTTAGTTGACATTTCCAAAGGATATTGCAAATATAATAATAGATCTCCTTGTGAGACACCCAAATGGTGCACTCTAAAATAGTACAACTAGATATGAGTACTACAAGGATAGGCACTGGAAGCCTTGAAGGGATAAATATTGCCTTAGTGTGGCTCCCGTCCCTAGTAGAGAGAGAATGTTAGGCAACCCGAAGAGCTAGGGGATGGAGCAAGGGGAGCTAAAAGCAAAAGAATGTCTTGTTGGAATTTTCAAAATAAAGTGATAGATAGAGATGTTAGTAGGGAAATAAGAAGAGAGTTAATGAAGCATTATGAGTAAGATGTGATACATGGATTACAACGATAAATAAAAAAAATGACAGTATTACAGAGTCTATAGTTAAGTGAAGGAAGAGACAAGGGGTGACAGGCCTTGAGACAACAAAAGAGTATAGGCCATAAAGTCATATCCTCATTTTGAGAAATAAGTTTGTGATTCCAACGCGACTACCAGAAGGAAAGTTAGACCCCAGAGTAATAGAAATCAGTATGAGTTGGTGAACAAGATAAACTAAACATGAATTAGGGACTGAGTGATTTGAGAATGGTCGACATCATAAGAATTTCAGATTTTGTTCCGGCGATAATAGAACGGACAACAGAAGAAGATTCATGAGAAATTCAGAGAATGATCATTCAGAAAGACGCTTCCCTAAAGCAAGCAATGTGAGCAAAGTTAATCTTAAGGGACTGTATGTGCCAGTTATACTAAGTGTCACCCTCGCGAGTAAGGAAATTTGTTATCCTTGGTACAGTAGGATTACCGCGAGGTGAGTAAGGATCATCGATGATGTGAAAAGACACCAAAGATGAAGAGGTAAAACATTTATACGTAGATCATCGTAGTACTAAATCTTAGTGCTCCCCTAAAGGGGGGAATATGGTGTGATGTGGCATTAAGTCAGAATTAACTAGTTCTAGTAACTATGGAATGGTAAAGGAAGAATGCGATAAAAATAAGAAAGGAATGAGATTGCACTTATCTGAATCCTACTGATATGCTAGGATTCCAAAACATTATGCAAGCATGTCATCAAGGAAAGGAAGTAAGGGTTCCTGCCCAGGATGTTATTGATAAATAAGGAGCTAGTGCGAGAGGTAAGTTAAGACAAAGGAAATAACCCAAGAAAGATTACGCGAAATATTGATATGAGAATGGGCCAACGAGTAGTTAGTAGTTGATTCAGGAAGAGCCTAGTTAATGGCTCGACAAGAGGACACGGACAAATTAGCAAATCGTGCAAGATATTCATAGTAAAACCCAATATAGTGAATTCAGCCTCGTAGATATGACATTGCAATACTTGAGAAATATTCAGATAGGAGTTGGGTAGTTAAAGGTACCGTATGAGTATTACGGAAATAAAAGAGAATTACATCGGGAAAACAGTCAAAATATCAGTTCAGAAGCAACCCTACAAGCAGCGGGGCATGGAGGTAAGCAACGACGGATAATTATAGGCGAGGAAGGACATCAAAAATTCTGTCAAGTATATAATGTAATAAGCTCGCAGCTTTACAAGAGTCAGAGAGTCCTCCCTAAGTACTACAATGAAATACTAGCTGAATAAACAAGGAAGAAGGCTTCAACCTAAGCATAGTAACTTGAAGAAGAAAGGGTCATGTAAAACCAGTCTCGCTACAACGTTGTATGCACTCTATAAGAAAGCGGCACCTACCATGGCTAATTAATGGGGAGTAAAACAAATCAAAAGTAATATTCAAGACCATATGAATTGCACAAAATTCTAACATGCACGAGAACTAAGATAAGCTAAGTATGCACGCAACAAGTGGCAGAACGACCATGAGAAGTAATAGATTATGTTTAAAGAAAGCTGAGAAGGAACAAAAGGAATTATTCAATAAATGATCCAGAGTTAGTTACATTATAAACGCACTTAAGATTTCGGAGTATTATCCATGCAGCATATATGTTGATAATCATACAGCCGTAGAAGACTCTGGTATAAGTTAAAAGAAAGAATTGAGCCCAGGGCATAGACAAAGTATTGAATTGTTAGAAGATTGTGTCATGGATATTTTATAGCGCCCATGAAAGGCTAAAGTAATAACTAATACCAGGAGCCGCATATCGGAAGATAGCTTAAGCCTACATGAAGGCTGATTAGAAGAAAGAGGAAATCAAAGAGTTACATCAACTAAGTAAATCAGGAGTCTGGTTATTGGACCCATGAAATTATAGACCTCGTGATTGAGAACATTGCAGGATCACTCTTAACAATCAGAGGTACAAGAGAGATAGTACAATAGCCATATTTCACAACGGCTCTACGATAAAGCCAGTTAGAAGAGTACCAGCCTCATAAGAAGTCAGTATGAAGCTCTCACCAGATTGGATATGCACCAAAGGTGCAAGTATTATAATAGAGCTTCAAGTTGTGGATGTGAATTATACCTATGTGGAAGGAAGGTTATGAAAGAGATAAAAGATGTGATGCAAGATTTTAAGGCAAGTAAGGTAAAGGAAGGTTGTGAATAGTCCATACTTCAGATAGAAGGCTAGAAGCGCTGCAATTTAATATCCAGGAATGATAGCAGCATCGTCAGCGGCATACCTTCCAGCCTATGGTTTCTAGGTATCGAGAAGTCTAATTAAGAGAGTAAAGAAGAGTTAGAGACGATGTGATGTCTCGCTTGATGTTCCAGAATAACATAAGGAAATTTGTGGTGCAAGCAAGTTGAAGGAAGGTTGCGAGTAGTATAAACGAATATGTGTAGGTCGCAAGCTAAAGTATGGTAAAGAGACAAGGTTTTAGGAAAACAGGAATAAGGATAAGAAAGGGCGAGTGAGAAAGTGACGAGAATGGATAAGTCCTCAGGATTAAGCCCATGAAAACAAGAGAGCTTATAGTTTCTCTAAGTCATAGAAAGCTCAGTATAGCCTGAATGAACTCAAAGGAGTCTAAGACTAGTAGTATTTAGAAGAAATGGAATATTGCCCTGGTAGTAGAATGAGGGTGTAATTGTGATAGATGAAGGATGGCATTTGGGCCTTCGATTGAGTAATCATTTCATGAATTATACAGGATTAAAATACCCACGTAAGGTGAATCACATTGGGATACTATGAAATACGGTTATGGAAGTATAGTATCGCCCCTAGGTGGATCAGTCTAATTACTTCAAATGTTCCACGATGCAACGTAAGCCCTAGTGGTAAGGTATTACGTAAGAAGTTTCAAGTTATCAGTGGTATATTATAGATCAATATTGAGGTGAATCAACAATGGATGGACAAAAGTCACAAAGTATGAGATGAGATTAGGCCGTCATTCTTAAGATGAACAGTAATGAGAAACCATTAAAGGATTTAGATTTATACATATAGGATAAGCAACGAAAGTAACCTGGAGTTTGATAGAAGACCTCAGTAACGATAAATCGAAGTAAAAATTATGGTATAGTATGACCTACCTAGATGCAGTAAAGTCATACGAATGGATAACCGAGTCTATTAAATAAGATATAGCAATATTCGTAAGTTCAACAAAGTATCGAGCAAAGAACTTCAGTATACCTATAGATGCCCATAGAGACATCTTATTAAGCTTTGTATATGCTTACAAAGTGAGGCCTAGAGATTGACTAAAAACTGGAGGTAAAAGATAAGAAGAGTCACATAGGCGCACACACAAGAAAAAAGTCGTACAGGCTGCATGACAAAAGGTAACAAGAGTTACGAGATTGGAAGAATTCCGACCACAGACCGTGGTGTGAGAAAGAAACCTAAAGGGGGAATGCTCTGGCCTTTAGATTTATTCAAAGAACAATTGCCTAAATGGCAAGAGAAGTATTAAAGTATTCGCAAGAGCTATGTGTTACGACAATGATAAGTGCATCAGTCAACATTCGAGGATGAATGTTCTAAAGGGGGGAATGATGTTACACCCCATATTTTCGTAAGTGAAAGTACGCCATAAATATATTGATGGAAGCTCGGAAATGAGATGTTACATCCCGCATTTTTGTACATTAAACTTTCATCGTAAGTTAATCGATGTAAGTTCGGGAATGAGATTATTTTGGGATTATAAGTATTATGCTATTTCAAACAAGTGATGAGTAAATTCGTGAAGGCGAGAGGGAAAGCAAATCAAAGAAAATGAATTTCGTCAAAATTTGACATTTTGGGATAAAATACGGTCTAAGCTATAATACCCGGTAATTATGGACTAGTGTCATACAAGGTACCACATGACCATGATAGTGAGGTGTACAAGGTGTGCTAAAAATGAGCAATATTTTAAGTAATTTAAGATAATTCTTAATTATGTGAATAATTGGTTAATTATTGAATTGGTGAGGGATTAATAAACTAATTAAGAAAAGGGGTGAATTATTTTGGATAAGCTTGATAAATTTAAACACCCCCCCCCCCCCNGCTGGCCAAAGAGGCCATGATAATGAGTCTTTAACTCACAAGACAATGTGGCACATTTTGGAGCAGCTCTTGGCTTAGTCATCTTATCAAAGTGGGGTCCACACCTAAGGATTTAATACTTCTCTAATTCACTTTGTCTACAAGGTAATAATGGAAAGCTTCAGCAAGGATAAACTTTGCAATATCAACGTTATGATTTGTTCATCTCTTAAGAAAAAGCTTCAAGCAAAATCAAAGTGGGGTTCATACCTAAGGATTTAATACTTCTCTAATTCACTTTATCTACAAGATAATTTTGATTGAGCTCCCAAACGTGGCAGCCCACTATGCCATATAATGACTCTTGAATTAAGTAGAAAGGTGGCACATTTTTACACAAGATATGTGATACCAAGTCTTGAAAGGTGGGGCCCACACCACCAAGACTTAAAATCTATCTCTAAATTCAAACTAAAGATGTATTACATCTATGTGAAAGGCTTCAGCAAGGTGAACTTCATTAGCAACGTGAGTGCTTATATTAAATATAGGCAACTTAGTAACATTATGAGTTCAAGAATTCAAGCAAAAATTCCTTAAGCATCTTGGCAATGTAATTTACTTCAACAAAGGTCATGAAAGATTTTGATCAAATTCATTTGAGAAAGATATCATACGGATCTGCTATGGCAAATTGCTTCAACAAAATTCATACGAGACTACGTAATGTAATAGCAACAGGATTTACAATTCTAAGAGAGTACGGTACAAGTTCAAGAACATCATACGGATTGTTCCCTACTTCGATCTGTCGTTACGTGTTTTCGCAAAAGATATGTGTTAGAGGGATCGTCAAGAGGATCGGTCCAGGTATTTTAAGGCTATCCCTTCTTTCTTTTTGGCATGATCCAAATGATACAAACGAAACGAGCAAAATACGCAACTTTCATAAATGACTATATTCATAGAAATACTAGAGATGTCTATATTCTTGATTCCCTATGTGAATTATTATTATATCCTCTATTCATGGGTCTCAGAAAAATACGTATTTGATAAAGTTTGTCCGAGAGGCATATTGATTTTATGATATTCGAGAAATCTTATTAACGTATTTCTTATGCATTTCATGCATTTATACATGTACATTGACCCATGACCAGAAGGCGTTATATATACGTATATATATATGTGTGTGTGTGTGTGTGTGTGTGTATGTATGTGTGTGTGTTTATGGGATATGGGAAAAAGGTTACGGCGTTATATACGCACCACCACCTGATCAGCTGGTATACGTTGATGATTTTCCCACAGTGGACGAGATGATATGATTGGATGCCCTCAGAGGCTTGATGATGTTATGAACGCATATACCTATGCATGGTATGACAGTTATATGCATATGCATGCCATTATAATATTAAATGATTCATAGAGCTATTCAGACTTACATGTTGAGTCTTTTACTCCATATTTCTCTCATGTCTATTATTTAGTGATTTTCATTCCTTACATACTCGGTACATTATTTATACTGACGTCCTTTTTGCCTGAGGACGCTGTGTTTCATGCCCGCAGGTCCCGTTAGATAGGATGAGAGTCCTCCAAGTAGGCTATTAGCTCAGGGGAAGGTGTTGGTGCGCTCCATTTTCTCCGGAGTTGCTATTTGGTCAGTATGATTAGAACATGTGTTGATTGGTATGGCGGGACTCTTTCCCGACCTTTATGATGTTTATGTACTCTTAGAGGCTTGTAGACAGATGTCATATATATGATAGATTGTATGACATTGTCGGCCTATGTTCAGTGTAAGAGTGCTCATTTTGGCCTTGTAGGCCCGTATGTCTTAAGTATAAGTTGGTATTTCATGTTGGTATTTCATGTTGTAAAAGATATGTTATGTTGGTACTCGGTTGAGCAAGGTATCGGGTTCCCCTCACAGCCCATCGGTTTGGGTCGTGACAAATTATCCCACTAAAAATTCGTAACTGCACTCCTCAGTTCAATTTCGAAATTCTTTCATTAAACCTTATTTAACTCCCAATGTTAAGATTCAGATACTACTCAAATAAATTAAATTACTGACAATTTAATTTATTGATTATTTCCTTTAGACTTTCGCTTAATTTATTTCATGTGACGGATACAAAATCCACCTGCAGGGTTTACACCTGAAAACTTATAAGCTTTCATAAAGGTGTATCATCAATCTCTAGACCGAGACATGGATTCTATCAACTAACTATTACTTCGCCAATGTATATCATCATTGTCCAATTACCAGGCATATTGACCCATAAAAGAATCTCGCCTTTTAATAAATCAAAATAATAAATAATATACACAACTAATAACAATTATATCAAGATTAATAATATAAGTACGTTTAATGGCTAGAGAAGTTATTTTATTAAGTCAGTATAAAATACTTATCTCTACTTGGTCCATTCAATACATACAAAATGTACTAGCACAAGAAGTCAAAATTAAACCATTCTCATAATCAAGATAAATTATATGTGTGTGTGTGTGTGTGTGTGTGTGTATGGGATATGGGAAAACAGATATGAAAAAAAGGTTACGGCGTTATATACGCACCACCTGATCAGCTGGTATACATTGATGATTTGCCTACAGTGGCCGAGATGATATGATTGGATGCCCTCAGAGGCTTGATGATGTTATGAACGCATATACATATGCATGGTATGACAGTTATATGCATATGCATGCCATTATAATATTAAATGATTCACATAGCTATTCAGACTTACATGTTGAGTGTTTTACTTCATGTTTCTCTCATGTCTATTATTTAGTGATTTTTATTCCTTACATACTCGGTACATTATTTGTACTGACCTCGCTTTTGCCTGGGGACGCTTCGTTTCATGCCCGCAAGTCCCGTTAGACATGATGAGAGTCCTCCAAGTAGGCTATTAGCTCAGGGGAAGGTGTTGGTGCGCTCCATTTGCTCCGGAGTTGCTATTTAGTCAGTATGATTAGAACATGTGTTGATTGGTATGGCGGGACTCTGTCCCGACCTTTATGATGTTTATGTACTCTTAGAGGCTTGTAGACAGATGTCATGTATATGAAAAATTGTATGGCATTGTCGGCCTATGTTCAGTGTAAGGGTGCTCATTTTGGCCTTGTAGGCCCGTATGTCTTAAGTATAAGTTGGTATTTCATGTTGTATTCTACTTATATCATGGCAGCCTCTCTGGCTTAGTTATCTATGATAGTATGATACGAAAAGATATGTTATGTTGATACTCGGTTGAGTAAGGTATCAGGTTCCCGTCACAGCCCATCGGTTTGGGTCGTGACAAATTATCCCACTAAAAATTCATAATTGCACTCCTCGGTTCAATATCGAAATTCTTTCATTAAACCTTATTTAACTCCCAATGTTAAGATTCAGATACTACTCAAATAAATTAAATTACTGACAATTTAATTCATTGATTATTTTCTTTAGACTTTCGCTTAACTTATTTCATGTGACGGATACAAAATCCACCTGCAGTGTTTACACATGAAAACTTATAAGCTTTCATAAAGGTGTATCGTCAATCTCTAGACCGAGACATGGATTCCATCAACTAACTATTACTTCGCCAATGTATATCATCATTGTCCAATTACCAGGCATATTGACTCACAAAAGAATCTCGCCTTTTAATAAATCAAAATAATAAATAATATACATAACTAATAACAATTATATCAAGATTAAGAGTATAAGTATGTTTAATGACTAAAGAAGTTATTTTATTAAGTCAGTATAAAATACTTATCTCTACTTGGTCCGTTCAATACATACAAAATGTACTAGCACAAGAAGTCAAAATTAACCATTCTCATAATCAAGATAAATTATACTTAATCTTGTGCTACAATCATTCCTAATAGTTTGTCCAATTCCATCATTAGATTGTGAACATAATCTTTATACTTATAAGAATCGATGATTTAATCTTCCGTGTATAAGCTAAACTCTACACACTAAATCATCTACTATATAAGTAAAGGACACAGACGAACATATGATCTATCTAAAACTTTATTAAAATTGAAGAAACAATTATTTCTTAATAAATACTATATCTAAACCAAATCCATGGTTAATAGTATATATCCCAACAATCTCTCACTTAGACTTTTAACCATAATAATGAAGTATTAGAATATACTATATCTAAATGCATGGTTAATAGTATATGCCCTAACAATCTCCCACTTAGACTCATAACCATGCATCTATAACTTTCACAGCTATCCTTTTGCACGACTATTAAAAGTCCCTGCCAATAAGCTTTTGCTAAAAGGAACTTGCCAAGTTATTTTCAAATACAATATTTGTCGCCGTAACTAACTAGTTTGGTATTAAGCTCTTCAGGGATCTTGTTATGAAACTCTCCCAAGAGTACATACTAAACTATGATTTTCCTTACTATTCTCCCACTACGACGAAGTACTACTAATATTATCTTTATTACCTTGCGGTATTGAAATATTAATGACTTCTTCCTGTAGTGTTCTCTGCTCAACATCACTCCCACTACTCGGAGGTTATAGATTCCTTTTTGTCTGTTAATGTTACTCTCACTACTTAAATGTAATGGAACATCAATTCTGACTTATAGAGTTGTATGTTCTTAAGCCTCTGAATTTTCAGATGATTAATCTGTTATTTTTTTGCTTAGTTCCTGTAAAACTAGTTTACTTCTAGGAACATAGTTTATGAAATAATCCTATTATTGAGAACTGGTATTTGTGTTAACAATTACCTTCTTTTCTTTAGAAAAATAATATAAACCTCCTTTCGTTTTCTTGGATATTCAATAAACACGCATACATTTGTCCCTGATTTTATCTTATCCATTTCCCTTTCAGTATATGTATTGGACAATTCCATAACTTAACTTGCCGCAGACCAGACTTACATTGAGTCCACAGTTCTATGGGGTCCAAGATACTTACTTAGAAGGAACTAAAATCAGAATGTAATTTCATCTTTTTAAGGCATATCCATAACAAGAAAAAAATAAATCGGAATAACTCGTCATTAATCTAAATATCTCTATAAGAGTCCTATTTCTTCTCTCTACTACACCACTCTATTATGGAGTATCTTGTATAGACAATTGAGATATAATCCTTTATTGTGATAATTAACTAATGAATTCTGTAGAGATGGGCTAGACACCTACGATCAGATCGTAGTGATTTAATATATTCTCATGGTGCTTCTCTGTATCAAGCTTTAAAATCTATGAATTATTCAAAGCATTCAGACTTACGGCGCATCAAACAAGGAGTAATCATTTATGAACATCATAAAATTACTCGAAATCACCACTTGCCTATTTGTTCATTAGACAACACAATCAAAATGGATTAGTTCTTACTTATCACCAGCTCTCTATCCTTTGGAGTAGAAGTGTCTCTTAGACATATCTCCTTCTAAATAGGATCTACAAGTTGGTAGTATCTATATTTTCAATAAACCTTAAGGTTCATCCTTTACCAACTTAAAATCCTATCCAAATAATTATAACTTAGACGCAAGTACACCGATAAGTTTCACTCAATTTTGAAGAACATTATCTCTTATAAGGTAGACTAATATTGTTCAGTTCAAGAAAGACATTAACATTAACAAGGTCATGAATCCATGTACCACAAGAGATAAAATATTTATTAAGCTAAATAACACAAGAGTTATTCAAAAATAAACTAGATATTCATCTCTTATTTTGCCTAAAAACTGGAATTAAATTCCTTATAGCAAAAAGTACATATAATACATCCTTTAAATTAGTGTCTTATCACGACCAAAGAAAATATTTGACAAGTAATACGAGAAACTACATGAAGTCATTGTGGAGTTGAGATATACAATATTAGATAGATCATGATAAGTCAATTAACACTGAATAATTAAATTCAGACTGCATTCAATATATATATATATATATATATA
>AWOL01S0011747.1:112503-145276 GCA_000715115.1 Nicotiana otophora
TATATATATATATACATGCATGCATGCATGCATGCATGCATCGTATGTATATGTATACATACATGCATCTCGAATAGCAAATTTCGATGGGAAAGGAATTATTCATGCAACGGATATTACACAATCCTAAATAAAACAGAACCAACTCAGATGGAGAGTAAACTGTTATTTTCAGTCAATTGTATATAACCATTTAATACAAAAAAATTCAAACGCACTACACAAATATATTCATGCACCTTGAATAGCAAATTTCGATGGGAAAAGAACTACTCATGCAACATATACATGTAATGCTAGAATATTCACTCCAATTAATTAAAACAGATCAAACTCAGATGAAGAGTATACTGTTAATTTAAGTCAAGTGAACATCATAATTAATAACTCTAGTTCCATTGACCCAACATGTATACTTATATGGAGAGTAAGTACATGATATCAATAACTAGTATATCACCTAGTGAGCTTGCGATAAATTTATCTGATATGGAGGAAGACCTAAAGTCGACGCGTAAATTTACACTCACTTGAAATTAATAGTGGGAGACCATAGAAACATATTCATGTCATCACTTAATCATGGTTGCATTATAATTATAAAATTGACTCAACGTGTAAACTCAGATGGAGAGTCAATACAGGTTATCAATAACTAGTAATTATACTTAGTGAGTTCATAATAAATTCATCCGATATGGAGAAAGACCTAAATTGTAACGACCCGACCGGTCGTTTTGAATATTATAACCATGTTCCCCCATTTACTTCTCCATTTATGTCTTACAATTGATTTATGACTTATTGGGCTAGTTTGTTCGGGTCCGAAAGGAACTCGGAGTGAAATAAGACACTTAGTCTCATAATAGAAAATTTAAGTTAGAAAAGTGGACCGGATATGGACCTATGTGTAAACGAACTTGGATTTAAATTTTAATAATTCCAATAGCTCCGTATGATGATTTTGGGCTTAGGAGCGTGTCCGGAATATTATTTGGAAGTCCGTAGAGAAATTAGGCTTGAAATGCCTAATTTTTTGAGAATTGTGACCGGGGGGTTGACTTTTTGATATCAGGGTCAGAATCTGATTCTGAAAATTAGAATACCTATGTTATATTATTTATGACCTGTGTGCAAAATATGAGATCAATCAGACGTGATTTGATAGGTTCCGGAGTCATTTGTAGAAATTAGAAATTTCAAAGTTCATTAGGCTTGAATTGGGGTGTAATTCATGATTTTAGCGTTGTTTGAGGTGATTTGAGGGTTCGACTAAGTCCGTATGATATTTTGGGACTTGTTGGTATATTTGGTCGAGGTCCCGCGGGGGCTCGGGTGAGTTTTGGATAGTTAACGGATCAAAAATTTGGACTTGAATAGCTGCTGGAATTTTCTGATATCTGATAATGTTTTCCTTCTACGCGATCGCGTGAATGCGTTTGCAATGGCGTAGGCTTATTTGGTCAGTGGGGGTTTGTTTTCTACGCGATCACGTGGGGATATCTGCGATCGCGTAGGGTTAATGTGAGGCAGTGGCATTTTGTGCTTCATGATCGCGTGAAGCGGGATGCGATCGCATTGCTCTGGAATTTTGTGACTCGTGAACGTGTGACGAAGGTCGCGTTCGCATAGAGTAAGTGGAGCGGAGTAGAAGTCACGCGTTTTATGCTTCGCGATCGCGTGGACTAGTCCACGATCGCGTATGTCTGTGATGTTGTGCATGGCGATCGCGTGGGAAAGTCCGCGATCGCGTAGAGTAAAATCTGGGCGATGAAAAATTGTTCTTTGCGATCGCGTTGGAATGTTCGCGATCGCGTAGAGAAAATGTCGGGGCAGAGAGTTTAAGTTCTGAAAATGGGATTTTTGACTTTTTGGAGCTCGGATTGAGGCGATGTTTGGGTGATTTTCAGAAAAAACAACGGGGTAAGTGTTCTTAACTCAATATTGGTTAAATTACCTGAATCCATGATTGTTTTTATCATTTAATTGGTGAATTGAGTTGGGAAAAATTTGAAAAACCCCTTGGTTTAAATTGAAGATTTGAGGGTCGAGTTGGGGTTGGATTTTGGTAAAATTGGTATGGTTAGACTCATGGTTGAATGGGTTTTCGGATTTGTAACTTTTGTCAAGTTCCGAGACATGGGCCCCACGGGCATTTTTGAGCTAATTTTAGGATTTTTATGGAAAATCATTATTTTCTTATGAAATTAATTCCAATGAATTTATTGACTGAAACGAATTATTTGTGACTAGATTCGAGGCGTTTGGAGACCAATTCACGAGGAAAGGGCATTGCAGAATAAGAATTTCACGGCTTAATATAAGTAACAGTTTTAAATCTGGTCCTGAGGGTATGAAACCCCGGATTTTGGTATCATGTGATTATTTTGGAGGTGACGCATATGCTAGGTGACGGTCGTATGGGCGTGTACCGAGGAGATTATGACTTGGTCCGTCCCAGGAAACAATAAAGTTGAATAATTTGTTGTTAGCTATATGCTCTCTATGTGTTGATAATATTTGACTGTAAATCATATTAGAAATCATGCTTAGGCTATGTGATAGTACTGTTGGGACCCACAGAGGTCGCGTACTTGTTGAATTGCCTGCTAAATGCTATATGTACTCAGTTTCAGTTTTTACTTGCACATTTTATCTCAGTCTCTGTGATTATTATTAATACATCATATCATTGTTGTTTGAGTTTATTTCATGATTATTGAGAGCCCGAGAGACTGAAGAGATTTATGACTGAGTGAGGCCGAGGGCCTGATTTTGAGATATTGATACTATAGCACGTGAGTTGTCCGTGCAGCACATGAGTTGGCCGTACAGATCCTTATATTATTCTATAGCACGTGAGTTGGCAGTGCGGCACGTGAGTTGGTCGTGCTGATCCAGATATTTATATTATGGCACGTGAGTTATCCGTGCAGCACGTGAGTTGGCCGTGCAGATTATAGCGCTTGGGCTGTAGAAGCCTCTGCGGAGTCTGTACACCTCTAGTGAGCATCCATTGAGAGTGAGTGATGAGGGCTGGGAGCCCGGTGGTGATGAGGGCTGGAAGCCTAGTAAATGATTGTTGTCCTGAGAGGTTGTACTTGATTTCCATTTGTTGTTGCATTTAGTTGCTATATGTCATTGTCGTGAAATCTCTGAAAGATTGTTGATATACGAATTACATAAACAGGAACTGTATAAAAATTTATTTGACATTAAACTACCAGATTTGATAGCATGTCTATTCTTTGTTGAGATTACTGGAAATGAAACATAATTATGTAGCTCGTTACTGTCTTCAGTTCCTTATTTATTATTGTTACTTGCTGAGTTGGTTGTACTCATACTACACCCTGCACTTCGTGTGTAGATCCAAGTGTTCCCGGACATAGCAGGTGTTGATCCTTTCGCGCAGTTGAATTTCAGAAGATTTTGAGGTAGCTGTCGTGTTCCGCAGACCTTGTCTCTCCTTTTCTATCTCTTTGTTCACTGTATTTGGTCTCAGACCATTATAGACTATATTTTCCAGACTTGTATTCATATTAGATGTTCATGTACTCAGTGACACCAGGTTTTGGGAAGTGTCTGTATTGTATTTAAATATTGTATTTTCAACCTTAAGGAGAAGTTGGGTTTAATGAGATTATCGGCTTGCCTAGTATCGAGATAGGCACCATCATGACAGGTTCAGATTTTGGATCGTGACATAAATTCAACACGTAACTTTATTATCTCATTATAAATAGATAGTGGAGACCATAGGGGTTAACCTATCACCATTTAATCATAACCATGTATTTTATTTGAGAATTAAGTTTCAAAATTCGAAAAAACGCACAAAAACTCATCCAAACAGTTCTGAAACGCTAAAACATATGTCATAGCAGTGAGTATTGCTCACTTGGCTATTTCCGATAAGCCTACCAAATTTCAGGTCAATCGGAGACCATTAAAATCATGACCTCCAAAACTGCGACCAAATTTTAAAATTATCGTTTTAAGAATTTTTAAGAATTTAAAATATGAGGTGCATTCTTAACATAAATAAAACCAATATAAAAAATAACTTTTCATATTCAAATCACGTTTCATTCCCGCAAACCGCCAAAAACCCCATCTAAACGGTCTCGAACTGCCGAAATACGACATAATTCATTGCATAGCAGTGAGTATTTCTTATCAGGTCGTTTTCGATGAATCCACTAAATTTCAAGTCAATCGGAGATTGTAAAATTAATGATCATCAAATCTATGACCAAATTCGAATTAATCTCTTCAGGCGAATTTAGAGATTAAATCGATGTGATTTACATTCTTGCCATATATCATATTAAGTTAAATCATCATGTGTAATCATGTTCCAGATTTAACACAAATAAAACCAATATATAAAGAATAGTTGTTCATATTTAAAACTCATTTGATTCGGTCAACTGCTTAAAACCCCATCTAAACGACGTCGAAGCGTCCAAAGATAACGTGAATCACTGGATAGCAGTTAATGTTTCTCACCAAATCGTTTCTGATGGACCTACCAAATTTTAGGTCAATTGGAGTTCGTCAAAACCATGACCTCCAAATCTATGACCAAACTCGGAGAATAACCGTTTTACGCATTTTTATGGATTAAAATAAATATGATCACGCTTTTTATTTATCCTTATAATTAATCCATGAGCACATGTCATTGATAATTGTTATTCCTTTCGCGTAAAGTACATAAAATCACCTTTTACATCAAATTGTCCTCCCGTTTTATATACATGAGAACCCAAGATATTACTTTTCATCCTTTTGGATGAACTCCTTAATATCTCTTCTCATGAATAAATGTAACGTTATCAAGAGATAAACCTCTATTGGACAGATGAAACCTCCACCACTAGCGCAAACTTAACAAGAATAATTTTTCACATGGTTCATTGAGCACCTTTTCAATGACTCAAATAAATAGACTATGTTAGTAGACCCTATTTATTAAACATAATATTCAATCCATGTATTATACATCTCACAAGTATAAAGCTATTTAGAATTTTCAATGATTTCATATAAATAAATCACCTTAGTGATAACTATTTATTAATCATAAATTCTCAATTATACACTATAATATAATGTGAGATTGAAAAGGATAAAATAAAGTGCTCATATAATTATAACCTTATTTTGTGCTACATTATTTTTAGATCCATTCTTGGATATAATTAAATAAGAGCACACTACAGAGTATTAAAACATTGTCAAGTTGAGAATAAGACAAGTAATTAACGAATCGATCTTCAACGAATATTTGATAAAAACGTACCAAATATATCAAATTCCAGCAGTTCATGGAATCTTTGGTAAAAGATTTCACCTTTTAGATTCAATTAAATAATCAACTAGAGAATGAACCAACTTTAAGAAGATACAATATATTGATATACCATCTTCTGCCGCCGCTAACTACTTGCTACATCACCTCCTTTTCTCTTCTCTTTTGTTTATTTAATTTAAGTAATTGCGATTGGTCAAAAACAATAATAGAAACAATCCCTCTGAAGCCGTGTAATTATAGCCGCCTAGATCGTTCACTCCTTATTCCAATTTTCTTTTTTTAAATACAATTAATTGAAAACAAACTTTAGGAAAACCCTAACAGGTTACATAATCAAGCTTTCCACAACATTCCGCCGTAGCCGACCAACCAGTACCCTCTGTTTTCCTCATTTTGTTTTTCTTAAATTACCAATCAACAATAAATAACAATCTACGAAGCTTTAAAATTGTTTCTACACAAAACTGCTAACAATAGTTCATAACAACTTCGTGATCTTATGATTTTCCTCGTGATAAAGCAATAAACCATGAATTATATATGTAACCGCACGCATAAATATAATCTCGATTATCTATTTAGATGCAAGAAGACTCTAATACCAATTGATAAAAAACGGGTATAAACAACGAAAGCAAATAGTTAGGATCACTTGCATGTAATATAAACAACACATAATCACAGATTGTAATCGAACATAAAATCGATACTTATCTCTTGAAATGTGACTGCGATCGCGAAAAGACCTTCAAGCATGAGCAAAAATCATCCACGAGATCATCCTCCAGTTCCACGGTCTTCTGCTGTGTGACCCGAATAATGCCGGAAATTAGCGAAACACGTGTGGGCGAGTTTCTCCTAGGAAAACCGTGTAGTACAAACCATAGTCTCCTTATGGAATAAGACCCCTTTATATAGCCACAGATTTTAGGGTTTAAAATATTTTTCTAAACCTATTAGGTCTTCCTTTTCCACCAAGAAATAGAATTCTATTTAACTTTTAATTATTTAGGTACAACATGGACTGCAGCATTTAATTAACAAGCTTCCTATTATGGACTTAATTCGAAATATTTGAATTAATACTACCAAAATAAATTATGAATTATTCCACTAAAAATTCGTAACTGCACTCCTCAGTTCAATTTCGAAAATCTTCCATTAAACCTTATTTAACCGCTATGTTATGACTCAGATACTAATCAAATAAATTAAATTACTGACAATTTAACTCATTGATTATTTCATTTAGACTTTCGCTTAACTTATTTCATGTGACGGATACAAAATCCATCTGTAGGGTTTACACATGAAAACTTATAAGTTTTCATAAAGGTGTATCATCAATCTCTAGACCGAGACATGGATTCCATCAACTAACTATTACTTCGCCAATATATATCATCATTGTCCAATTACCAGGCATATTGACCCATAAAAGAATCTCGCCTTTTAATAAATTAAAACAATAAATAATATACACAACTAATAACAATTATATCAAGATTAATAATATAAGTACGTTTAATGGCTAGAGAAGTTATTTTATTAAGTCAGTATAAAATACTTATCTCTACTTGGTCCATTCAATACATACAAAATGTACTAGCACAAGAAGTCGGAAATAAACCATTCTCATAATCAAGATAAATGATATTTAATCTTGTGCAACAATCATTCCTAATGGTTTGTCCAATTCCATCATTAGATTGTTAATATATTCTTTATACTTATAAGAACCAATAATTTAATCTTCCGTGTATAAGCTAAACTCTATACACTAAATCATCTACTATATAAGTAAATGACACAGTGTAACAACCCAGCCAGCTGTTTTGAGAATATTAGCCCCGATCCCCATTTATTGCTCCCCTTATTTTATTTTGTAGTTATGTGACTTGTCGGGATGCTTGGTGTCGGATTTGGGAGAGTTTCGGAGTGAAATGGGACACATAATCCCTAAATTGGAAGTTTAAGTCGTAGGAGTTGACCGTAGTTTGACTTGTGTGACGATGACTCCGGAATGGAGATTTGACGGTCCCAATAGCTCAGTAGGGTGATTTTGGTCTTATGAGCATGTCTGGATGTTGATTTGGAGGCCCGTAGATCGTTTTGGTGTTAATTGGAGAACGTTAAAAAGTTGGAAGACTTTGAAAAGTTTGACCGAGAGTGGACTTTTTGATATCGGGGTTGGATTCCAATTCCGTCAGTTAGAATAGGTCCGTAATGTCGATTATGACTTTGTGCGCAAATTGTGAGTCAATCGAACTTGATTTGATAGGGTTCGACATCGAATGTAAAAGTTAAAAGTCTATAAGTTCATTAGACTTGAATTGGGGTGTGATTCATAATTTTGATGTTGTTTGAGGTGATTTGAGGCCTTGAATAAGTTTGTATAGTATTTTAGGACTTGTTGGTATATTTGGTTGAGGTCCCGGGGGCTTGGGGGTGATTCGGATTGATATCGGATCAATTGTTGGACTTGTGCTTTTTCTAAAAAATCACAGCCTCTCGTGTCATCGCACCTGTGGAGTTTATGACCACAAGTGCGGACCCGCATGTGCGAGTGAGGGAACACAGAGGCGCAGAAGGCAGCCCAAGTCACGACTCGCAGGTGCGAAAAAGGTTTCGCAGAAGCGGCATCGCTTCTGCGGTGAGGAGATGCGCAGGAGCGACTATGATCGCAGGTGCAGCCCTTGGCTCGCAGAAGCGGACTCTATAGACTTAAGTGAAATCCGCACTTGCGATAATATTTTTGCATGTGTCGTAGATGCGGCAGTAAGGTCGCAGGTGTGACATAACTGGGCAGAAAAGACGATTTTTCGAGGGTTTGCTTCATTTTCATTTTTGGGACTTTGAGAACTCGTATTGAGGCGAGATTTTGAGAGATTTTCAGAGGAAGAATTTGAGTAAGGATTCTTGACTCGTTTTTGATTAAATTCCCTTAATATATCATTGATTTTATCATTTAATTAGGGATTTGGGTTGAAAAATTGGAGGAAACGTTTTGTGGATTTGAGGGACATTTTTGTATCGGATTTGTGCAATTCTCGTATGGTTGGACTCGATATCGAATGTATATTCGGATTTTATAATTTTAATTAGGTTCCGAAACGTGGGACCGGATCGACTTTTTGGGGCGATTTTTTCAATTCTTGCAAAAATCATTATTTCATTATTTAAACTAGCTTCATATAGTTATATTTATAGTACGAAATTATTTTTGGCTAGATTCGAGCCGTTCGGAGTTAGAAAATCGAGGGAGAGGACTTCTAATTGATTGATTGAGTGTGGTTTGAGGTAAGTGACTTGTTTAACCTTGTGGGGGGGAAATTCCCCTTAGGATTTAGTATTTTGGTGATAATTTGTGAGATATGAAGGTCGTGTACGCAAGATGATGAGTGCGTACACGAGTTAAATGTTGAAATTCCAGTTTTGCTACGTAGTTTCCTTTTCATGCCTTAATTGAGTTACTTTAGCACGTTAAAATCATCATGTTTAGCCTAATTTCACATGTCTACTTGTCTTATCTCCTACTTGCAACTTGTATTACATGTTTAGTTGAATTGCTTGCTTTTCTTGATTTCCGTATACATTACTTAACTGTGAAATTTCTTTACTTGAAATTGTCATCCTTGGAATATCATTTATTCAGTTGTTGTGTTTTGGCTTTCGTGTTATTGTTGAGGTGATTGTTTGGCTGTTTGCACGAGGTTTCTGTCGTGCTGTTATTTGTGTTGCACGAGGTTTCTGCCGTGTTGTTGTTATTGTTGCACGAGGTTTCTGCCGTGTTGTTGTTATTGTTGCACGAGGTTTCTGTCGTGCGGTTATTCTTGTTTGCACGAGGTTTCTGCCATGCAGTTTTTATTATTTGTACGAGGTTTCTACCGTGCGGTTGTTATTGTTGTACGAGGTTTCTGCCGTGCCGTTGTGATTATTGATACGCATGCGGTGGTATAAGGTCTGGGTGTTGAATGCATGCGGTAAGATAAGATGGTCTTGATACGCGTGGCTAGTAGGGGAACTACTAGAAGCCATAAGGTATGATAAGGTGGGTTAAAATGCGGGATGCTTTTTCAGAAAAATAATTTTCAAAAATAAATATAAAGGCTCCCGCGGTGATATAAGGAAAGACTGTGATTTTTTTTTTTACGATTTGGGATTACGAGGCGGTAACTCGGGAGTGCCCCTATTGATATTCTTTATTTGTTGTATTGTTTGGTTTTTGTTTTCCTTAACATGTAAATTCTTATTTTCCTTTCGTGTTGTATTAGCTTTCCTTGATCCCGTGTTGTTATTTTCCGTAAATATTTTATTGTTCACTTCCCTGTCATTTTCATTATATCATATTATCTCTGTCTTGTTTCTTATTATCTCTAGTAAGGCCTTAACTCGACCTCGTCACTACTCTACCGAGGTTAGGCTTGGCACTTACTAGATACCATTGTGGTGTACACATACTATGCTTATGCACATATTTTGTGCAGATCCAGGTATATCTTATCAGCCTCGATATTAGTGCGTTGTGTTGCTTCTTGGAGATTTCAAGGTACACCTGCCCGCGTCTGCAAGCCTCGGAATTCCCTTCTAACCTATTTTCCTTATTTCTTTATGTTTTTGATAGACAATGATGTATAAAATTGTGCAACATTGTATCTAGAGCTTGTGACTTATATATCACCGAATTTTGAAAAATTGTACGTATTGAGCTTATAGCCTATTGATGAAATTGTTGAAGTTTTGAAATTTTAAGTTTTTAGTTGATGTTTTTCGCATATTGTTACGCTTACCTAGTCTTAGAGACTAGGTGCCGTCACGACATCCTACGGAAGAGATTTGAGGTCGTGACACACAGACGAACATATGATCTATTTAAAATTTTATTAAAATTGAATAAACAATTGTTCTATAATAAATACTATATCCAAACCAAATCCATGATTAATAGAATATATCCCAACAATATATGAGGTTGCTATACGTTTTGAAAAACTTGTATACGTTGTAGTTCATCAATTGATGTTATTTTGCTTGTACCAAGTATTGTACTTGCTTTGTTGGGTTGATTGATACTTATCATGATATTGGTCTAGCTATTCTATTGGATGAAGTGCACAAATAACCATTAATTAGAGATGTCTTTACTTTTTAGCCACTGTTTTAAATATATTTACTCTTTAGCCAGTGCTTAATAAATATTTACCTGCTCGGACAACAATACCCCTGTGCTAGACATGGGTGCTGTGTAAATATTAAGTACATAGTGTCCTTAACTTAATGAGTGTTGTGTAAATATTAAGGACAAAGTGTCCTGTATTTGTACCTTCTACTGTTAAACTTTAGGACATCATGTCCTTAACTTCATATGTGCAGTGTAAATGTTAAGGATGTGGTGTCCTTAACTTCATGTGTGCAATGTAAATATTAAGGACATAATGTCCTAAACTTGTATTTGCACCTTCTGTTATTAAACTTTAGGACATCATGTCCTTAACTTCATATGTGCAGTATAAATGTTAATGACATGGTGTCCTTAACTTCATATGTGCATTGTAAATATTAAGGACATAGTGTCCTTAACTTTACGAGTATTGTGTAAATATTAAGGACATAGTGTCCTTAACTTCATGAGTGATGTGTAAAATATTAAGGACATGATGTCCTAAAGTTTAATAACAGAAGGTGCAAATACAAGTTTAGGACATTATGTCCTTAATATTTACACAATACTCGTAAAGTTAAGGACACTATGTCCTCAATATTTACACAATACTCGTAAAGTTAAGGACACTATGTCCTTAATATTTACACAACACTCATGAAATTAAGGACATCATGTCCTTAACTTCATATGTGCATTGTAAATATTAAGGACATAGTGTCCTTAACTTCATGAGTGATGTGTAAAATATTAAGACATGATTTGTCCTTAATATTTACACAACACTCATGAAATTAAGGACATCATGTCCTTAATATTTGCACGTCACTCATGAAGAAAGGGTAAAAATAACTTTGTGTATCAATTTTAATATAGTAGTGGCTATTTTTGCTCAACATTAAAAACACTAGCTAAAAGTAAATACCACTTAAAAAAGTGACTATACCACGCCATTTCTTGTATTCTATTCGCCGAGGGCCTATGGGCTTGGTCTAGTAATTGTATTTGATGAGGGCCTATGTGAGCAGTCACGTGGAAGTGCACAACTAGCCACTAATTAGAGATATCTTTACTCTTTAGCCATTGTTTAAAATATATTCACTTTTTAGTCAATGCTTAATAATTTTTTACCCGCCCTGACGAAAATACTCCTGTGCTAGACATGGATGCTGTGTAAATATTAAGGACATGGTATCCTTAACTTCATGAATGTTGTGTAAATATTAAGGACAAAGTGTCATGTATTTGCACTTTCTGTTGTTAATTAGAACACCATGTCCTTAACTTCATATGTGCAGTGCAAATGTTAAGGACATGGCGTCCTTAACTTCATGTGTGCAGTATAAATGTTAAGGACATAGTGTCATTAACATGCATTTGCACCTTTTGTTGTTAAACATTAGGACCTCATGTCTTTAATTTCATGTGTGCAGTATAAATGTTAAGGACATAGTGTCATTAACATGCATTTGCACCTTTTGTTGTTAAACATTAGGACCTCATGTCTTTAATTTCATGTGTGCAGTATAAATGTTAAGGACATAGTGTCATTAACATGCATTTGCACCTTTTGTTGTTAAACATTAGGACCTCATGTCTTTAATTTCATGTGTGCAGTATAAATGTTAAGGACATAATGTCCTTAACTTTATGAGTATTGTGTAAATATTAAGAACATGATGTCCTTAACTTCATGAATGATGTATAAATATTAAGGATAAAGTGTCATGTATTTGCACCTTCCGTTGTTAAACTTTAGGACATCATGTCCTTAACATCATATGTGCAGTGTAAATGTTAAGGAGATGGCGTCCTTAACTTCATGTGTGCAGTATAAATGTTAAGGACATCATGTCCTTAATATTTACAGAGCACTCA
Organism: Nicotiana otophora; assembly: GCA_000715115.1. Lineage (NCBI taxonomy): Eukaryota > Viridiplantae > Streptophyta > Magnoliopsida > Solanales > Solanaceae > Nicotiana > Nicotiana otophora. The sequence continues at coordinate 124,863 of AWOL01S0011747.1, forward strand.
TGAAGAAAGGGTAAAAACATTTTTTCGTATTAATTTTAATAAAATAGTGGCTATTGTTGCTCAGCATTAAAAATACTCGATAAAAACTAAATACCATATTAAATAGTGACTATCCCATGCCATTTCTACCAGTTTAGTAGTGCTATCTGCGAAAGACCAATTAGTGCGGCCCAGTAGTCTTATCTACATAGGACATGTGCCTTGGTCTAGTCGGTGCACACACGAAGGCCTAGCGTGCATATGTGATTTATTGATGTGATTTTATTCACTATGTTGTGAAGTTTTGATCCAGGAGGTAAGACGGAGGAGCAAGTCGATTATCGTATTGGACCTGGTGGCTTACTAAAGTAACTTTCCTGGCTTTTGCGGATCCTACTACTACTGATACCGCGGACATCAGTGATACTTGTTTGAGGCAGTATCCAATTATGAGCTGAGATGAGCCAACCGCTTTGGATCGTGGTGGCATCTCTACTTTATTATTTTATTTCAATTATAGACTGCATGCCTCCCTGGACTTTGTATTCAAAATTCTATTTACCCGTAAAACGGTACAGTTGAATTTGATCGTAGTTTCTAGACAAGTGAATTAATTTGATATAAAAAGTAACTAAATCACTGATGAAATATAGAATACTTAGCCTTAGAATTCAGATAAAATGACAGAACTGACGAGTCTGGAAACAGGGTCTCTGGGCATAATAATGATGAGATCAAAAAGCGAGAAAGCAAAATGGTATTAAAATTCTGTATAAAATGTAGCATAATTTAGCCAAAATATTCGTATCCCTTGCAATGATCATTGAGCTTATTATTTATAGCTATGAAGAAGGTACTAGGGTCGTGCCCTTCTTTAATGTCAATTATGAGGAGCATTGATGAAGACGTAACGGTGAATATAAATGACAAATTCTCTATAACGGGTCGTTGCTCTTTAAAGTTATGGAATATTCCTCATTGAATGCTACCGGGCGCAGAGTATTCAATGACTTCACGAACGTTATCTTTTTCGGTGACACACGGGATACTGCGCCCGGGTTTTCGTCCTCCCGGCTTAGGTTTCAGGTGTCCCCTTCTTGGGTGGCCACGTGCCATAACATATTTTACCTAATACAGATAGTCCCCCTGCTTTCCGGTGACATAACTTTGTGTTACCGGAAAGTTGGTAGAAACACTCTTTTGGCGGGAATTACTATAATTCTTTTTGAAGGCCACTGACGGTTGATTAGACGCCTGTCTTTTCGCATTCAATGCCCCGAACACGCGTCTTCCCATGATTTAGCACGCCTTTTGCCGGTTATCGAGGTAATCTTAGCCAAGGATTTAGCCGTCAAAACTTTACTCATACGTATCAAGTTCCCCCCTTGTATTCCAACTTCCTTCATCTTATTTCGCCTACTGAGTCTTCATCTTCTTCAAACAAAAACCCTTTCTCTTTTTTGATGGCTTCCTCCTCAAAACGTACTGGTTCTTCAAAAGGCAAAAACAAAACCGACGACTTTATCATTCCAACCGTAGACTCCATCATGCCAAAAGGAGTCAATATCGCAAAGGATTTTGAGGAAAAATTCCTTTCTGCTAACCCTCGTACATGGGTTGTTAGCAGGTGTCCTTCTTCCATTCATCCTTCTAGTATTCCCGTTGTGAAGGAAGATTGTCGTTGCCATGAATTGGATATTATCGCTCCCAATCTATCAGAGTGAGTGACCTTTCCCAAGGAAGGTTTTACATACTTTTACATGTATCCCTTTACTTTGAGTGTGTTTTCTTTGAGTGGAGAGTTTGATTCCATAATTGCGAAATTTTGCCTCCACTATCAGGTGTGTCTGGCATAGGTAAGTCCTTCTGTGTGGAGGACGGTTGCCTGCCTTTGACGCTTGTGGTGCCAAGAAACTGGAGAAGAGCTAACATTAGCTCACATGATGAATCTCTACTCCCCCAAGATTTTCTGGAGGGAGGGGGGGGGGGGGGGGGGGGGGTTATGATAAATCTCTATAAACGAGGACACCATGCTTTGTTGACTAACATGGATGATGATAGTGACCGCGGGTGGACAGAATGGTTTGCTGCGGTTTCTACTAGCAGTATCAATCCAACAACGGCTTCATGCTTTCCGGCCGCTTGGAACCGCGCTCGTAAGATCTCTAATATTTCGTATTTTATTAAATATTCTTCTATGGCCGTGTTTTCATTCTTTGTATGTTTCAGCAGCTCGATGGGTCCCGCCGGTGGTGAAAGGCTTAGACTAGAGGGTTCAGAAAATTTTAGACGTCACAACGCCCGAAACTCGCTTGTGGAAAGAGCTGGCCCCGAAATACGGGTGGAAGGCCAAATATCATGGTGATTTGAACTTACCTCGCTTCTATAGTTCTCTGTTTTGCATATCGATTGAACCCTTCTGACTTGTTTATGAAATTAGGTCTACCTGCAGGCTCTGTTATTGTCCCCGAGGAGGACGTTTTGGCTGATCCCGCAGATGCAGTGAGGCTGCTTCAGGACACTCTCGCTCGTACAGGTATCTCCGGGCCTGCTTCGAGTGCAACCACATCTTCACGGAGTCCTTGGCTAGAAGATAAGCAACCGAAAAGAAGATATTCCTCCGTGGCCGGGGAGAAAAATAAGCAGGCGAAGATTGTTGTCCCCGAGCTATCTCCGGTGGCGATGACGCTTGGTCCTCCTTCCGGGCCTGTCATAGACATTGTGATGATTGATGATGATAAAGAAGCTAGTGATGAGGGAGCTTCTCTTCATAGAAGGCGACTATCCTTATCATCTCAACAGGATGCTCAACCCGTTGAGACAGTCATACCAACCGAGGATGATGTCTCGGCACTTTGGGGAGAATTTGATTTAGTAGATAATGTCAACTCCCATTCTCGGCTCCAATTATTGTGCCCGGGACTGCGAGGTAGAGTACCGGGTCCTTGTGGTCTTCGGTTGGCGAGCACCCAACATCCAGTGCTACTTTTGACACAGCTGTTTCTCATTCTTGTACGCCATCAGCTTCATCACCACCTTCTCCAACACCAGCAACTGCTACATCTCTTCCATCTTCATCCACTCTTCTACCAGCAACATCATCTCCAGCAGCCGCACTTGACCATGAATAAGGCATTCCTCTTCCACAGTCCCTAATTCATGGGAATTTGGGGCAAAATTATGCTACCCCTTCTGAAGATTCTTAGAGGAGGAGGAATGTTACTCTTTCGGTCTCTACGGGGTGCAATCTTCTTTCCCGGCTGGTGGAGCTTGCTAACTATCTGAAGCCTTTGGCTTCAGAGAAGGATTGGGAAAAGATTCAGGCACTCTCTGGAGAGTGTTTGTTGAACAATGCTATGCATAACGCCGCAAAAGTACGTTTCTTTCTTCCTATATTATTTCTCTTACTTTTGAATGAATGTATTTTAAGTTTTACCTCTTCTTAATTTGCAGGCCAACTTCCTTGCTTCTGAGGGCCTTCAAAGGTTGATTTGTGAGAAGGAAGGACTTACTTCTGAACGGGATCATCTTTTGGTAGAACAGGATCAAACATTCTATGTCTCTCAGTACTGGAAACCAGAGCCACCAAGGCCAACATTTCGGAAGCTCGTTTGCAGCAAAGCGAGCAAGAAGTGATAACCCTTAGCCAAAAAGTTGGCCCGCTGAGGGTTCGATTTGATGAATCCAAGGCTAAATGGGCTGAAGTTCAGGATGCCATTCTTGTTGCAACCTAGCGCGAGGCTGCTGCTACTGAAAAGGTAACTAACTTGGAAGCAGTCTTGAACTCCAAAGTCGGAGAGCTTGCTGCCGCGGGGGCGAAACATGCCTAGCTAGAAAAGAAGTACAGGAAAACTATCGGTCATAACAGGCTCTTTAGTTCAGTTGTTCGCGAGTTTGACGTCAGCCTTAAATCTGTTAGGTCTGCTTGGGAAAATCTTTCTTCCGAGATAACACAACTCAAAGAAGAACTCAAGTTCCGAGAGGCTTCCCTCATTGTTGAAAACACTTACTCCATGTACAACATGAGGAGAAAAACCTTGGAAGAAGCCAAAGCTAGTATCATTGATATTGATGCCAAAATTTCTAAGGCACGCGAGCTTGAGTTAGCCGCTAAGACTGGCCTTCCATCGAGGTCCAATGTATCGGGCCCATGTGGTTCTAGTTCTGAACTTTTGAGAATTGAAGAAGAATCAGAGGGCGATGATGTTGAAGATCAGACTTGGGAAAATATCGAGCCATCGGTGAAACCGTCTACCACTCCCGGGGGCATGGACACTTCTCTTTCTCCTGGGCCCAGAGGCACTGCAGTTTAGCTTTACTTATCTTTTCTCATTTTGTATTTCTTTTGGCACGTTCTTGTAAATGAAGACATATTTTTGCTCAAATGTTTTGTTTGAGTCTTACTTTTGCTTGAATATCCGTGCAAGTTTTTTAACCCTTATATTCTTTTAAGGATTCTGCGCATGTTTTTCTGTTCACATTTTTCTGTATGTGGTCTCGGATGCATTTTCTTCGATGCACTTTGTTTCCGAGAATTATCCCTTTTACGTGAGGGTTTCAATAAGTATTTGCACAAGTTTGCTTTTAGGCGTCCTTTTCATATGCGGTTTCGGGTATATTTTTTCCCGATAGCATTTTTTATTCTGGGCATAAATTCTTCTAGAACCAACCCTTTAACGTGAGAGTGTTTATAAAATAGGGCCCTCTTATGTTTACAGTGCTCTTGAAGAGGACGTCTCCTGTTTATTACGGCACTAACATTTGAAGTACTTGTTTAACTTTCCAATGACAAGGTTAGCTCATCGTTCAGACAAGAAACAAGATAAAAGTAAAATGATTTCATTTTATTCCTTCTATTTTCAGAGATTACATAAGCATTTTACTATGCAGAAAAGAAATTGCCATGACTTGTGGCTATCTAATACAACTTGTTTCTACGGGGCTGGCTGCACAGTCCCCAGTCCCGATGATGTATTCTGTTCCTGAATTTTTGTTCCCTGGTTGACATGGCATTCAGTGTTGTCATATCATCATATCATTCCCCCCAGTGTTCGAATGCGAAGAATGCGAATTGGAACACTGGAAGTCTTGTAACTTTGAAGGTTCCACCAACGAATTGCTAGGTAATCCTTCACTCGGCAACATATCTTGTTTCCCCTTAGGAATCCATGCTATCGAGCGAAAGAATACCTAATAATCCTCTAGTGGTTTGTGCTCGTGAACGGTCGGGTAACATCTGTTCGGTAGGAAACTTAACTTCCCGGTGGAAATTTGCTATCGAACCAAAGATTATCTAATCTCCCCCGAGTGAAGCCTTGGCATCAGAAATCTTATTTCTGTTGTCTTCTTAGTATGCTTTCTATCGTTGCCTCATTAAAAACCTTGCTAGAAAAACCCAATTGGGACAAAAACTGAACGAAGGAAAAAAGAGTGCAGTACATACTTTCCGCTTGGGCAATGTTTATCAGTAATAATATCTTTTGAGGTGTGTCACGTTCTAGTTGCTAGGTAATCCAACTCGTACGAGCCTTTTCCAGTGACAGCTAAAATTTGATAGGGACCTTCCCACGTTGGACCCAGCTTCCCCGCGTTAAGCTCCCGAGTATTTTGAGTTACTTTCCTCAGAACTAAATCTCCCACTTTGAAATAACGGAAATTAGCTCTTCGATTATAATATCGCTCCATTCTCTGGTTTTGCGCCTCCATTCTAATATGCGCTAAGTCCCTGCGTTCCTCGAGCAACTCTAAGTTGATTAACATTGCTTCGTTATTCAATTCTTCTTCCGCTTAGAAATACCTTAAGGTTGGTTCCCCTACTTCCATCGGTATCAAAGCTTCCGTGTCTTACACAAGGGAAAAAGGGGTTTCTTCTGTGCTTGACTTGGTCGTTGTTCGGTAGGCCCATAAACCCCCAAGTAATTCTTTGGGCCAGTTGCCTTTTGCTGCTTCCAACCTTTTCTTGAGATTTTGAATAATCACTTTGTTTGTTGACTCCGCTTGACCATTTGCGCTTGGATGATAAGGTGAAGAGGTGATCCTCTTTATCTTCAAATCTTCAAGGAACTTTGTAACTTTTGCACCGATAAAATGCGGCCCGTTGTCGCATGCAATCTCTTTTGGTATTCCAAACCTGGAAATTATATTTTCCCACAGGAAGTTGACTACTTCGCATTATACGATCTTCTGATAAGGACCTGCTTCCACCCATTTAGAAAAGTAGTCAATCAAAATTAAAAGAAACCTTACCTTTCCAGGAGCCAGTGGTAGCAGTCCGACGATGTCCATTTCCCATTTCATGAACGGCCACGGGGACAGAACCGAATATAGGGGTTTCGCTGGTTGATGTACTAGTGTTGCGTAGCATTGGCACTTATCACATTTCTGTACAAATTCTTTGCTATTTTTTCCCATACGGGGCCAGTAATATCCTGCCCGTACTAATTTCAGCACCAAAGAATCTGCACCCGCATGGTTGCCGCATATCCCTTCTTGGACTTCTCTCATGACATAGTTAGCTTCTGATGCTCCTAAGCACCGGGCCGATGGGCTGTGAAAGGATTTTCTGTACAATTGGCCTTTCTTAAAGCTATATCGTGCATCTTTGGCGTGTAATGCTCTTGATGTTTTGGGTTCTTCGGGCAACTTTCCATGCTCGAGATAATCAATTATTTTATTTCTCCAGTCCCAATCAAACTAGTCGAATTCACCTCATAGTAATCATCTGTGTGCAAGACTGAGTTCATTAGTTGAACTACCAACCCTAATTTCGATCTCTGGCTTTCTGTCGATGAGCCCAAATTTGCTAATGCATCTGCTTCCGTGTTATCTTCCCTCGGAACATGAGTAATTGACCACTCCCAGAATCGTGCCAATAAACCTTGAACCTTTACCACGTATTGTTCATACGTTCCTCTTTGGTGTCAAAAATTCCGTAAACCTGATTTACCACCAACTATGAATCACATTTGATTTCGATGACTTCGGAGTCAAGCCCCCGGACCAATTCAAGCCCTGCAATCAAAGCTTCGTACTCTACTTCATTGTTAGTTAAAGAAATCATTCTGATGGCTTGCCTTAAGGTTTTCCCCGAAGGCGTGATCCAGAAGATTCCGATCCCGGACCCCTTTACGTTTGAAGCTCCATCCGTAAAAAAAGGTCCAAACTCCCGATGTCGATTCTGACATCATTATTGCCTCCTTGGCTCCCAGAGGCAATAGTCCCGAGCTGAAATTGACCACAAAGTCAGCCAAGACTTGTGACTTTATCGTAGTCCTCGGTTTATACTCTATATCGAACTAGCTCATTTCGACGGCCCATTTGGCCAATGTACCCAAGAGCTCGGGTTTATGGAGGATATTCCTCAAAGGAAAAGTAGTCACCACAGCTATCGGGTGGCATTGGAAGTAGGGTCTGAGCTTCCTAGCGGCGACTACGAGAGCTAAGGCCAGCTTTTCCAGATGTAGGTAGCAAGTTTCTGCTCCCGATAAAATTTTGCTAACATAATAAGTGGGAAATTGCTTACCTTTATCCTCTCAGACTAAAACTGCACTTACCGCAACTTCTGAAACCATGATGTAGACTGGCAATGTTTCACCTTATTTTGGTTTTGAGAGCAACGGAGGGCTTCACAAATATTTCTTCAACTCCTTCAAGGCTCGATGACACTCTGGTGTCCATTCGAGTTTTGAGGAGTGCGAAGAAGCGATGACATTTTTTCGATGATCGGGAAATGAACCTGCTCAAAGCTGTCAATCTCTCTGTGAGCCTCTAGACTTCCTTCATGTTACAAAATTGATCTGCGATGTCCTGTATATCCTTGATTTTGTTGAGATTTACCTCAATTCTCCTCTATGATACTAGGAATCCTAAGAACTTACCCGAACTGACCCCGAACGCACACTTATTGGGGTTAAGCTTCATATTATGCTCCCTCAGGATGTCAAATGTTTCTTGCAAATGCTTCAGGTGGTCACCTGTATTGAAAGACTTAACGAGCATATCATCTATATATACTTCCATAGTTTTTCCTATTTGTTTTTTGAACATCTTATTCATGAGCCGTTGATAAGTGGCTCCGACGTTTTTTTAACCCGAAGGGCATTAAATTGTAACAATATGTACCAAAATTCATTATAAACGAAGTCTTTTCCTGTTCTTCTAGGTTCATCTTGATTTGATTGTACCCAGAATAAGCATCGAGGAAACTCATTAACTCGTGCCCGGCCGTGGAATCAATCATTTTATCGATATTTGGCAATGAGAATGCGTCTTTCGGGCACGCCTTATTAAGATCCTTATAATCTACGCACATGCAAAATTTAATATTTTTCTTAGGAACTACTACTACATTGGCTAACCAGTTCGGATATCTTACCTCTCGGATTGAACCAATATTAAGTAAACGGGTTACTTCTTCTTTGATGAATTTATTCCTTGCTTCAGCAATAGGGTGCTTATTTTGCCTTACCAGAGGTATGTTGGGATCCAAGCTTAACTTGTGTACGGCTACCTCCGTCGGGATTCCTGTCATATCCTCGTGCGATCATNTGTGGCATCAATCATTTGATCGATATTCGGCAATGGGAATGAGTCTTTTGGGCAGGCTTTATAAAGATCCTTATAATCTACGCACATGCAAAATTTATTATTTTTCTTAGGAACTACTACTACATTGGCTAGCCAGTCCGGATATCTTACCTCTTGGATTGAACCAATCTTAAGTAAACGGGTTACCTCTTCTTTGATGAATTTATTCCTTGATTAAGCAATAGGGTGCTTCTTTTGCCTTGCCAGAGGTATATTGGGATCCAAGCTTAACTTGTGCACAGCTATCTTTGTCGGGATTCCTGTCATATCCTCGTGCGACCATGCAAAACAATCAGCATTAATTGTAAGGAATTCAATAAAAGCATACCTGAGCTCCGCGTGCAATCTTGTTCCCAAATGGAATTTCCTTTCTAGGAATTCTTCAAACAACGCAACTTGATCTAGTTCTTCTGCCGTGGACTTCGTCGCGTCTGTCTCTTCTGATACTTGAAAGTACCTTGGTACCTGGTATTGTTCCTACTCTTCTGTCCTCGGGCTAACTTCCTCTTGTTCGGGGGCAGATGCCGGTTCTAGTAATTGCTATGCCGCACGTTCCTTTCCTTTGCTATTGGATACCGACATTGCATTTATCTCTCTTGCTTGATCACCCCTTATCTGTTTGATCCCCTCAGGTGTTAGAAACTTTAACAATTGGTGATATGTTGAAGGCACAAATTTCATCTCGTGCAGCCATGGTATTCCCAAGATGATATTATACCCCATGTCTCCATCTACCACTTCGAAGAGAGTTGTCTTCATTACCCCATCAGCATTCGTGAGCAACAAAATTTCTCCTCGGGTTATCACGTTTGCGAGGTTGAACCCAGCGAGGAGTTTGGTTGCCGGGAAAATACTTCTAGTGAGTTTAGCTTGCTCCAGTACTCTCCATTGTATGATATTAGCTGAACTTCCTGGATCCACTAAAACACGTTTAATTTTAAAATCTAACACATTTAAAGAAATTACCAGTGTGTCATTGTGCGGTAGTAGTAATCCTTCTGCATCTTCGTGTGTAAATGTGATATTGTCTTCCCTGAGCCTCTTACTATGAGTTATTGATAATTTTGTCTTCTTCGATGCAGAAAAGGTGACCCCATTAATCTCATTCCCTCCGAAGATCATGTTGATCGTTTGGCGTAGGGGTTCTTCTCCTGCTTTCGAGGTTTTTGCATCACCCCTATTCCGACCATAATTGTTTTTAGTTCGGCCACTTAAGAATTCTCTGAGGTGACCATTCTTAATAGTGTTGCCACTTCTTTCCGGAGGTGTCAACAGTCCCCAGTCCGGTGGCCGTTAGTGCTATGGTATTCACACCATAAATTAGGATCCCTCCAGCTGGGATTAGTTCTCATAGGTCTTGGGAATCGTGCCTATTTGATATTTCTCATGGCTGATACCAACTCCACCACACTAACGTTGAAGTTATAGTCTGATAACTTTGGGTAAAAAGAATCTCGCGACCCCATGATTTCTTTATCCTGCAGCGATCTATTGTTCTGGCCACGATCAGTCCTTCTATCAACTCCTGCCACGACCTTCTGTCCGCCCATAGGGCAACAACCGGCCCCTTGAAGTCCGTCTATCCGTGTCAATATCATCTTTCGTCTTTTCTTTGTTCTTATCCCGTCCTTTGGTCGATGATGGAAAGCCAACCTGATCGTCTTCGATCCTTATTTTCAACTCGTACCGGTTGTGGACATTCGCCCAAGTCGTAGCTTGAAACTCGAGCAGACTTTCCTTCAACTTCCGGGAAGCGTCCGAACTTCTCAGATTTAAATCTTTGGTGAATGCTTCAGCTGCCCATTCATCCAAGACTGCCGGTAGTAATATCCTTTCCTTCTGGAACCGAATAACGAACTCTCGTAATAACTCGGATTCTCCCTGCGTGATCCTGAATATGTTGGCCTTTCGGGCGTGTACCTTTCTGACACCGGCATGGGACTTGATGAAAGAATCCACGAGCACCTCAAAGGAATCTATGGAATGCTCAGGCAATAGTGAATACAACGTTAAAGGTCCCCTCGTAAGAGTCTCACAAAATTTCTTTAGCAACACAGACTCAATTTCGTGATGAGCCAAATCATATCCTTTCACCGTTGTTGTGTAGGTGGTAATGTGCTCCTGTGGATCTGAAGTTTCATCATACTTAGGAACTTCTTGTCACGCCCCAAAAACGGGGAGCGCAACTAACGCTCAACGGAGTAAATCCGGCTGAGCAAGCCTGTTAGATTTTATTCTACCCAAATTCATCCCTGAATAAAGAGGAGATGTACTCCGTTAATCAAATACTGAAAAGATTTCATTAACCACTTCCATTTGATTCCCATTAAGAGCATCATTCAATATTTTCAAAATAGTACGAGTTTATAGATTTAATGAAAAATATGTTGCTATATACCAATAGTTCTAATTTAATTACCAACATCAAACACCATCCACAACCTGTCTACGGAGCCTCTAAGTAAACCTGAAGAGTAATATGGAAATACCGGCAACAAGATCCCGGCTATACCTCAAAACACAGTACATGAGAAACAAAAGATACATGACCTCGAAATGAAGGGGGCGCTCACCAAGTCAGCTGAAGAGAGTGTACCGCTATCACAGATCAATGCCGCCTGTAGTGGAACCACCTACATCCATTAAAGATGCAGCGCCCCCGGCAAAAGAGAAGTTAGTACTGTTGAATAGTACTAGCATGTAAAGCTAAAAGTTCTCTTTCAAAATAGAATGACCATATAAAAAAAGAAAACCATAGAAACATCAAGTCACAATCAACTATATCCAAATGCCTAATTGAAACATCACAATTTTCAAAATACAAAAATAATATATATTTTTGGTTGGGAGATCATTAGCACCAATATACCATCGTCTTTGTTAGCGCGGAGGCCGATCATGCCCAATTGGCTAGGCCATCTCCCCACGAACAATGTGGTTTGACATGTGATGGGAAATAAAGTTGTTACCAAGAATAGTATCACGATGTGGGCAACATGGTGTCCGATCTCTACCCGATCAGCTAGGCTGTCTTCCCACATATGCCGTGTGGGTTGACTTTTCCAATTCACAGCTATTACCAGTTTCTTCCCAATTAAGGGGAATAATCATAATTTTATCAATATTATAATTTCATCCCAAATAAGGGGAATAATCCTAATCCACCCCTACACCGGACCGGCACGTATAGTTTCAGGTGTGGGTCTTATGACCCACCCTTTCTCAGTTTTGCTAATGATACTCCCAAAAATATTTTTATTATTTGATTTGCACACAAAGATAACATAAATACAATTGCACTCACCTCAACCTCTTTCACATTATATAAATTCTCATTAATATTTCCCATCACGACCCAACAACAATATTTCCTTGGTTCATTTGGCCATTCACGAGATTCTTTATTCCTGGCATGGTGATCGTATTTCATGTTCTACACTTTCACCTCTTTTATTTTCAAGGACCACCATCAAATATCAACATACAAAATATTTCAGAAATCATATACTTCAAATCCATTTGTAATGGGAACTTTAAACACAAAAAATTTCTTCCCAAAGAATGGGGCATACCAACCAGCAATAGAAACACACATCAAAATCATAAACAATCAATATACCATTTATTATTGCAATACTCTTCCCCAGAAATGATAATGTACAATTTCAACACCTGAATATGTAAGAACTCGAATCACATTGTATATATTTATATAGCAAAGCATTAGTTAAAGAAGCCACTTATGGGCGTGTTGAGTACAAAAGCTTTTAGGCAATTCTATTTTCGAAATTATTTTTAAACAATTGAGTCGAGACTCATTTCATATTCTTTATCGCATCCTCTCATTTTATTTGTACTACTAGCCACAATCATAATTTAAATTCTTGGCACGTTGGCAACACTCTATATCTCCAATTCACTTATTTCATTTTCAAGCATCTTTATATATTATCAACAACAAGATATTTTCAATCAAGACTTTAGGTACACATATGAGCAATTTAGAGTCTTAAGCACATCGAGTTTTTCTCACCCAATTGGTATACTAGTTTTCATTTAAAACACGACTCAAAGTCATAACATTTTAATACGCAAACCATACTTTGTACATATATCTTTCGACATAAGGCTCATTCAAAATAGTCAAGTTTATAGGAGATAACCCGTAATATAGAAATTAGAAATCTTGAGCCAACCATACTTGAACTTACGGGAAAATTATGGAATTCGATTCTAAGAGAGAAAGTTTAGCCAATATACCTTGTCCGAGCTTTCTTTAAGTTACTACAACGCCTCAACACTTCTAGCAATAACAATATATAGGAAGATAGTGAAAATCGATTAATAATTAGAAGGATTTCTATGATGTAACTCTCTTAGAAATTTTGTCAAACACCTAACATGCGAAATAGACCACAAGGTTCTACAATGGAGATCATTTCATCCCTCAACCAATTTTAACAAGAAACTACCCAAAATGGTTCATTAACCCTACATACTACAACTTCGTGTCACATGCATGACCTATTTCCAGCCCCACAATATATTTGAACTCATAACCTCTTGTATGAAAGCTTAGAAGTAGGACTTACCCGGATGAAGGATAATCTAGTGATTGACTTCCTTGATTCTTAAAGATTGGTGCAAGATTGGATAATTGGGAGGTTAGGTTTTCTCCTTATCTCTCTAAAATGCTCTCACCTCTTTCTAGACTCACCAGAAAATCGTCCCAAATAAAGCCCCAAAGGCTATTTATTAAAATAGGGTCGGGTTGTAAAAACCTCAAAATTTACACAGCCGCGCAGCATAGGGCGCCGCAGGGTGCGGTGCAGTAATGAAATATGTGCCTAGAAATGAAATTTTGAAGTGTTCTGGAAATCCCCACAGGTGCGCCGCATGGGGCAGCGCAATACTGTCACATTCTGCCAGCCTTTGGTAACTTGGTCGTAACGTTTTGTAGGAGTGTCTAAATGATGAACGGTTTGAAGCGTTAGAAACTAAACTCGAAGATCTTTCATTTGATGAATTGTTCATCACATAAATTCTTGTATATATGTATACTCATCCAAAATTTGGTCTTGTACATACTCATTTGGAACTTTAGTTTATCATGTGATTTTCCAACTTGGCTTAGACTTAGGCCTCTCCTTAGACCCCACATCACTTATAATATGCCTCGTACACTTATTATCATATCCAATTAATATCCATCATATTAATAGCCCTCGTCTGCATATAAAATAATATAATTAGCACCCATCAACTTCCTTAATAGCGCTTAAGTACTTCAAAGTTTTTCGGGGTGCTACACTTCGGGCATTTTGAACCGCTTCGGGATTAATTCCGGGGCCGCACTCATCTTGTATGGTAATTGAATATATTTATTCGAGTTCGGTCCTTTCAATATTGGTGGCGCGCTCGGGATTTGATCCATGCGGGTGTTTACTTCCTTTATGAATCGCAAAAGTTCATCCTTGAACGGATCGTTACTGATGTTGAGGCCGAATCTACTCCCCCTGGCCTCGTCGGAGCCAACTTCGCCTCTGGAAGTGTTGTTATCGACTTTCTGCGTCGTTTGATTTGCGGGAACATCGAGAGGAATTGGATCTCACCTGTTCGCATTATTTGAAGCACCTGATAGCGCTTGCTTTAGTTCCGTGATAACCTGATCCTGCCGCGTGAGACGGCCTAGAATGATTATTTGTTGCTCTTACAGGACCTTCACTGCATCCGCTACATGCTCCTCATCAGCATCATCAGGAGTCGTCTCCCGAACCTGTCGAGGGTACCGCATGTCATGTACCGGTGTGGCGTCGTTCCCCTCATTACAAGTGTCACTGATTGAATCCTCGAAATGAGGTTGTTCCCCTTGAATTTCAGGATTGTAAGGATTGTTAACACTATTTTCTCCCATTATTTTGTGATTTTTGCTAATACAAAACGATCAAAGCTTGTTAGTAAAAAAGGCAAGGATCAATTTAATTGCACGGCTGTCTAGGGCTCACGGTGGGCGCCAAACTATTTACCCGTAAAACGGTACAGTTAAATTTATTCGTGGTTTCTAGACAAGTGAATTAATTTGATAAAAAAAGTAACGAAATAACTAATGAAATATAAAATACTTAGCCTTAGAATGTAGATGAAATGACAGAACTGACGAGTTCGGGTGATAACTCTTTGACTCCAGGGATGGCCCCATCTCGGCTGTGGATCTAATCGGTACTGGTAGATTTCCACTGGCACAGCAAAAAAAAAAAAGCAAGGTGCACTTTGAATTGAACTCGACGAATTGCGTTTTGCCAGAGAATTTTTTTTAGAAAGATTCTCCATTGGTAATTCAAAAATAGAAAGAATATAAATAAAGGCGTTGGCCTATCAGAAAGAAAAAATGAGTGAATGCGCTAGATGTCTATCGTTTTTTCAAATTACTGGCACTGAGGGTGGAGAAATGCCACACCTTCGTGGATTGATCGAGTGTAGCGTAGCTTCGATCAAGAAGAAGAAAATTGTATACTAGACCTTCCCTCACGGGAGAACCAAGCAAGGTTGTGTATCGGCTCGCAAGTGGTTATACAAGAGAAAGTCAAAGTCTGATGGGACTATTGATCGCTACAAGGCTCGCGTGGTAGCCAAAGGCTACAACCAGCAATAGGGTAATCTTCAAGCACCGAACCTTGAGAAGAAAGTAATATATGAAATATTTCCGGGCATAATAATAATGCGATCAAAAAGCGAGAAAGCAAAATAGTATTAAAATTCTGTATAGAATGTAGTATAAGTTAGCCAGAAAATTTGTATCCCTTACAATGATCATTGAGCTTATTATTTATAGCTATGAAGAAGGTATTAGGGTCGTGCCCTTCTTTAATATCAATTATGAGAAGCATTGATGAAGACGTAACGGTGAATATAAATGCTAAATTCTCTGTAACGGGTCGTTGCTATTTAATGCTGTGGAATATTCCTCATTGAATGCTACTGGGCGCAGAGTATTCAATGCCTTCACGAACGTTATCTTTCTGGTGACACACAGGACATCTGCGTCTGTTTTTTCGTTCTCTCCACTTAGGTTCCACGTGTCTCCTTCTTGGATGGCCACGTACCATAACATATTTTACCTAATACAACTTCAACCAGAGGCTCCTTGACTAGTTTTGTAAGGTTATCGTGTTTATTCAGACTTGTACGTTTTCTAGACTTTAAATTTGTTGTATTGAGATATTATTCTTATCTATCTTATGGATCTATTATGATATTCTTGTTGATCTTATTAATTTAATTAACTTCGATGTCTCATCTAGTGGGTGATAGCTCTTAATATGTTAGTCATGACATGTGATTTTGGATACTATGTATATATGGATGATGTCAAGCAAACACCATAGTAAATTAAGTTATCGGCGTCAAATGGATAACGTTTCATTGACCTACCTAATGTTACTTGGACTTAGAATCATTGAATCAAGATGGACTAACAATGGGTCATAACACAACTCATCTAACTCTAATCAAGTTTGAATAAATTTGTTTGAATTCATATAATTTATTTAATTATATACCAAACAAAACTAGAAAAAAATTCTTTTTATTATGGCTATATCTTACATAACAAACAATTTCTTTTTGTGATTTTTTTTTTTCATTCCAGTTACAGTTAAATCTTACAAGACCGTCTTCCCTTTCTTTTACAGAAAAGGGAAGAAAAATGAATTAATAAATGAGGTAAATAACAAAAAAAAAAAAAGGAATAAGGAAGCAATAATGTATTTTCTATATCTAGCCAAAAATAAAGGAGGTAATAAGCTATGCTACTCTGCTCCTTTCAGCCCTTAAAAACTTGTTGTTCCTTGGCTTAATGACCAGGTCCTCTAGGGCTAGGTCCTGAAGGTAGTCTCTCAAGCCAAAATGACAAATTGTTTTTCGCCTTCTCATATATTGATGGGATTGTTGCGAGATGAATTTCACCAGGAAAATCTTGTGACAATACTCTAGCTGCCTCAACATGGTTTTGACTTGTAATGACAATAAAGATGGCAAAAATTATCAACAAAGAGGTACTTCTTCGATAATCCATTCTCGAATAATTCAGAGATCAAAGCACTATAACGTGAAGATAGGTTTGCCTCAAATTCAAATGATTTTTCTCGTCCTCTTTCAAGATATTTCTAAGTCGATATCACAAAAATTTGGTAATGCTTTTGATAGAAATGAGAGGATTGTGCTCTTCTTCTCTAGTTTTGCTAGTGAATGTGGATGAAGAACGTTATGCATGAGTTTTGGTATTTATAGCAATGTATGAATAGGTTGTGTCTTTTGTTTAACTTTGAACAAATAATAGTATTTGTTGAATTGAAATTCATGTAGCAGAGGGACGTGTTGACCAAGTAAACATGAAAAGGTCATGCATTAAATAATTTCTCTATTTCCAAAAATGCCCCTATTTCTCTGTGTTTGATGCTTCAAACATGAGGGTAAGATAGGGATTGGATTTTGAAGGGTGATGTGGGAACAGCGTAAGAAGTTTAAAGAGTCCACATGTTTGAAAGTCTTGGAGTTGGACTGTACTGGCGCTTGTTGACGGAGTATGAATAAGCCTGAGATTACGTTATTGCCCTTTTACGTAAGCGCTTGTCTATAATCTTGTGGCTAGACTTTTCTACACTCTCACAATGAATATTTTTCTTTGTTTCCCGCTTCCTCTTTGGGGCTCCATTAATTAGGATTTATACTTGGAAGTCCATAAAAGCGCGCTCTCTACGGTGGCGTAATTAGAAATTTCGTTAAGAATATTTAAATTTTAAATTAAGTCAATAAATATTTTTTGTCGATGAATGGTATATCAAATTTTTTTGATCAAACTACACAACATTTAGCTAAACAATAAAAAAAACTTTTAATACAATTATAATTTCATAATTCAAAATTAAAATACCAAAAAGATAACATTAGAAACTTAGATAATAAAAGTAAGCATACACCAAAGGAAAGAGAGAGTCGAGAGGATTTGTAGTTTGTAGAAAGCTTTTGTTGATGAAATTTTTTTTGGAGCTTGACTTTTAAATTATAAAATTTATTTAACAAATAATATTTAGTTAAAAATTTACTTTTAAGATTAGTTGTTTATTTTTATCTAAAATTTAAGTTTTAAGAGTTATTTTATTAGGAAGTTTTTTAGATTGAAAAAGAATCAAATAGATCACACATGGTAGTTTTTATTTAGTTTTGGCAAATAAAAATAAGCAGAAATTTGAAGCCGTAAACAACATGTTACTTTGAACATCATGAACCGTTGGACTACCTCACTCAAATGTGTTAAGGGTTATCAAAATATAATATATACTCATGTCAAGTAATATTTAACTTATATATACAATATAATTTTTCGTCGAAGGGTATGTACTGGACAAACCTTGGCATAGGGTGGCTACGCCACTGGCTCTCTACCAAAGACGATATTACACAGGGAATCAAACCCTAGAACTGACAATGGATAGATTATTACATCAACAAATATATCCCAACCAAAAATGAAAAAGTATCCTGTTTCTAAAATATTTGTCTATCTGGTTAGACAATTACAGGTTCAAAAGCCGATCTTTTTATTTTTATAACTGATGACTAGTTTTGTTACACTCGCCCTGAAGATTTGACTAAGTAGATTAGAGTTCTAAATAAATGCAAATGAATCAACTAGTATAAGAACATTTTCTCCAGTTAATTAATTACTATAAGAAAACGAAGTAGTAATATATTACCTTGAATCTACTAGTTATATATTGAAATTTAGTCCAGCTTTTTGTTTCCGTATTTATTGAAATATAGGAGTAATAATTTACCAAATTTTGTCAGCCTTCGGTGGTGGTCGCTCAAGACATTTGACTGACAAAACACTACCAGCAATTTTCTATAATATACAGCAGCCACATTCGCAAAAGATTATGACTTTTTCATAGCCTTGTCAATAAAATTGTACTACGTTGACTAAGATAATTCCTCCCAATTTATGTGGCAGTGTTTAGACCCAGCATAAAATTTAAGAAAGAAAACAAAATTGATTTATGATGTAAAACAAACCATAGATAAATTGTGTGGATATAAATTAATTCATTAAGAGTAAAGTAAAAATTCTAAAGATAAATTGTTTCTAAATAAAAAATGTGACAAGAAGAAAATAGTGCCACATAAATTGGAACCGAGAAAATAAAACAAATAAATTAATCATCAAAGTAAGCTCAGTGTTATTTTCACTTAAATTTTATTTTTGACCACTCCCACTTGCTTTCTGTTGTGAAAAGAGAGCAATCTCGTAATTCAAATTCAGTGTAGGTAATTAATAACATTTAAAAAATAATTTGATATATGATCAAGAAAAAGAATTTGGTTTCACTTCAGAAATACATTTTACCTAGTGCTACATCGAGTAATATGAAAATCGGGTCAATCAGTAGATCTACTAATTAGAAGATTAAAACTTTTGCAAAATCATATCGAGACGGTTTAGTAATGCTTTTTAAGTTTTGGGAAAAGATTACAGTGTGGAAGCAAAATCCTGAAAAGGAATTTTTGAGAAGCAAATCTCTAATATTTGAAATTTTGACGACCTGAGAGCTCCATTGCTCTAATGAGATTGGTGTAGTTTATTTTTGTTTTCCAAGACATTATGATGGATGAACTTTTTAAAGTTATTATTTATCTTTTGATTAAGTTAAGAAATATTTTGGGAAAATAACCCCGCATAAGAATTTTAAGCATGTTTCTGATGATCGTCAGAATTTTGAAGCAAATTCTGTTGATCCGTCAGGATTTATGGCAAAACTTCTACCTAACGTACTTTAAATTAAAGCGTTGGTCTTTTTACTCAAATTTTTTATTACCGAGGTCAAAAAATAATAACGGCACAAAAGTATCCTATATGTGCAAATCACCCTTTTTTCTGCTTAGTATATTTAACTAATTTTTTTGGCAGATATTAAATTCAACTTTTGGACTATGGCAATGAGTGTTATAAATTTGTATTGCTGTAATAAACAATTAAACTTTCTGAAATATATAAACAAAACAGAAAGTTAGTAATACTTGTTTAACGAAATAAATTCTGAAAAAACAGTATAGAAATAAATCGAGCCCACTGAATACACAGTGTGTCCTTAAGAAAATTATTCCCCTCAAGTACCGAGGTGCTGGAATATATCCTCCCAAGATAGAACGATTTAACTCACCGAAGTGTTGGTACCAAAATACCGGTGAACAGCGAGCCACTCGAAGGCTGTAAAAACACACTGGAATTTTTGTGCAGAAAAAGAAGAAGAAGATCAGAAAATTTCGTAAGGAAAGGTTCTGGGACTCAAACTCTATTTATAGAGTTGCTGGCATTGTTTCTGAAAAGGTTTGCAACCTTTCAGAAACAGTCATGGCTGTTGGAACAGGATTTTTTGAAATATTGCGGAAAAATAGATTTAAAATAATCCGAAAAAGAAAATGGGCCTGACCGGACCGGGTCACGGTTTATGGGTTATTTCGAATTGAATTTTTTGTTAATTAATTAATTAAATAATTGAAAGAATTTTTGTCCAAAAGATTAATCAATCAATCTTTGACCAAATCCGAATCCGAATCCAAATCTGAAGCCGAAGCCGAAGCCGAGCGAGCGACGACGACGACGGCGCGAGGCTTGCCTTCTTCTTAACTCTTTAAGAGCTAGAAGAAGAGCAATTATATATATACCAATCAAAAGCCTTTTCTTCCTCCAATATGGGACAACGTCCCTTTGCCAAGGAGGGAAACTCAAATATTTCATTTTCCCTCCATTTCTTATTCACCCTCTTTAAGCTATGCTACACAAGCTTAAA
>AWOL01S0011747.1:151535-163113 GCA_000715115.1 Nicotiana otophora
AAAGCTCTTCTTCGGGACCAGCAGTAGAGTAAGTCGCAAATGCTTCCTTGACAGCACAAACATGTCGAGTGGCTCCAGAGTCAATCCACCACTCCTTCGGATTTCCAACTAGGTTGCATTCCGAAAGCATTGCACACAGATCATCAATGTCATAATTCTTCTCCACTATGTTGGCCTGTCCCTTCTTCTTATACTTTTTCGGGAGACGACAATCAGGGGCTTTGTGACCGGTTTTTCCACAATTGTAGCAGCTGCCCTTGAATTTCTTTTTGTTCTGCTCCTTATTCTGTCCAGAAGACCTCTTTCTCTTCTTACTTTTTGGAGCAGTCTCCTCAACGATATTAGCTTCCATGATCATTGAATTTCCACGAGACTTCTTCTCAGCTGTTTTGTTGTCTTCCTCAATCTTGAGACGAATCACAGGATCTTCCAATTTCTTTCTTTGCGCTTGTGCTTAAGATAGTTCTTGAAATCTCTCCACGAAGGAGGCAATTTTTCAATCATTGCAACCACTTGAAATGCTTCATTTACGACCATACCTTCAGTAATAAGGTCATGAAAAATAAATTGAAGCTCCTGAACTTAGGTTCCAACAGTTTTGCTGTCTATCATTTTATAGTCTAGAAACTTGGCAACCACGAACTTCTTCAAGCATGCATCTTCAGTCTTGTACTTCTTCTCAAGTGCGTCCCATAATTCTTTCGAAGTATTCATCGCACTGTACACATTGTACAAGTCATCCTCTAAAGCGCTTAAGATATAGCATTTGCAAAGAAAATCTGCCTGCTTCTACGCCTCAACAATCATGAATTTTTCGTTGTCCGGCATGTCCGTAACAGGCACTGGAGGTTCTTCACTAGTGAATTTCTGCATACCAAGTGTGGTAAGCCAGAAGAATACCCTTTGCTGCCATCCTTTGAAGTTGGCTCCGGAAAAATTTTTCAGTTGCTCTGCCGGTGGAACAACAGTCCGGCTTGACGAGGCTATCGTCGTTGCCGCAACAGTCGCAAAAGAATTTCCGTTATCAATTGCCATTTCTCACTGTAAACAAGAGAAGAGTTCAATTAATGGCAAAATCAGAATAGTAAACAATATTGTTATTAACAAAAAAAATAGTATGTATAATAAATAAAACCGAAGATTTTTATATACAGTTTCACAGAAAACGATGAAGTTTTATGTTCTTCAAATTGTTTTATGAATTTCAATACTCTGATAAAGTTTTTTATATCTTCAAATCAGAATAGTAAAATTTAAAAGGAGTAGAAAATCACACAGGTTTTAATCTCCACAAACAAAATACAGAATATAATAAAATAATTTTCTTAAGATTGTTATAAATCTGTATTGCTGTAATAAACAATTAAACTTTCTGAAATATATAAACAAAACAGAAAGTTAATAATACTTGTTTAACAAAATAAATTCTGGAAAAAAAGTATAGGAATAAATCGAGCCCACTGAATACACAGTGTGTCCTTAAGGAAATTTTCCTCAAGTACCCGAGATGCTGGAATATATCCTCCCAGGATAGAACGATTTAACTCACCGGAGTGTTGGTACTAAAATACCGGTGAACAGCGAGCCACTCGAAGGCTGTAAAAACACACTGGAATTTTTGTGCAGAAGAAGAAGAAGAAGATCAAAAAATTTCGTAAGGAAAGATTCTGGGATTCAAACTCTATTTATAGAGTTGCGGGCATTGTTTCTGAAAAGGTTTGTAACCTTTCAGAAACATCCATGGCTGTTGGAACAGGGTTGTTTGAAATATTGTGAGAAAATAGATTTAAAATAATCCGAGAAAGAAAACGGGTCTGACCGGACCGGGTCGCGGTTCATGGGTTATTTCGAATTTGAATTTTTCGTTAATTATTTATTTAATTAATTAAATAATTAATTGAAAGGATTTTTGTCCAAAAAGATTAATCAATCAATCGATCTTTGACCAAAGCCGAAGCCGAAGCCGAAGCCGAGCCTAGCGACGACGGCGCGAGGCTTGCCTTCTTCTTAACTCTTTAAGAGCTAGAAGAAGAGCAATTATATATATACCCATCAAAGGCCTTTTCTTCCTCCAATATGGGACAATGTCCCTTTCCCAAGGAGGGAAACTCAAATATTTCATTTTTCCTTCATTTCTCATTCACTTTCTTTAAGCTATACAAGCTTAAAATCCCTACAACGAGGAGCATAACTAACATACATAAATAACTAAAAAAGAATGCAATTTGCAATGTATTCTTGAGAAACTCAATGTATATAGAGTTAGACCAAAAAACAAAAACTAGATGTTCATAGAGACCCGTATTCGTACGGAGCAACAAAGCATTAATATGATAAGTCACCTTGTTAGACAACTTGTGATTTATATTTCGAATGTACTAGTGTCTAAGAGCCCGTTTGACCATGCCGTCAAAAATTGTTTATTTTGAAAAACGCTTTTATTTAAAAGTATTTTTTTAAAAAAATACTTTTGTAAAATAGCAGTTTGTGTTTGGCCAATTCGTTTGAGTAGTGCTTTTTGCAAGCTTATTGTGTTTGGCCAATTTTTTTTAAAAATACTTTTAAGTATCAAATTATGAAAAAGGACAGTAAAAGTTCAATTTGCGATTAGTATTATTTAAAAAGAAAAATAAATTTAAATATTTAGTAGAAAAGAATTCAATTAAAATATAAAACATAAAGTAAAAATATAAATTTAAAATTCTATTCCCTTTGTTTCAATTTATGTGAACCCATTTGACTGGGCACAAAATTTAAGAAAAGATAGAAGACTTTTGAACTTGTGGTGTAAAATGAAGCACATATATATTGTGTGACTATAAATCATTACATAAAAGTAAATTGTTTCCAAATAGGGAAAGTGATCATTCTTTTTGGCACGGACTAAAAAGAAAATAGGTTCACGTAAATTAAAACGGGGGGAGTAATTAATATAAAATATATTTATTCCAAAGCAATAATCTTGAGTGTTTGGTATTACTTATTATTTATATGATAGTTTAAATATATAAAAACATCATTCAATTAATTTAAAATCTACTCTTAGGAATAGGAGAAAAAGAATAAAAATATGATTAAAATAAAAAAGAAAATAAATGTATAGTAGAAATAAAAAGAAAAAGGAAAAGAAAAAAAATATTAAATTAATGAGGGATAATTTGAAAAATATAAATTTATTGTAAGGTTATTTTTCTCTTGAATAAATTAATTTCCTGCTTCTGCTTCTACTTTTTGGAAGAAGTTAGAATTTGTAGTTTCTCCCCAAAAGCAGAAAAACTACTTTTGCTGCTGCTCAAAAGTATTTTTTTTATTTTGGTCAAGCACCTTAAATATTTTAAAAAATACTTAAGTGACAAAAAAAAGATACTTTTGGCTTCCCAGAAATCAACTTGTTCGCAAGCAAATTTGCAATTCATTATTTGTGTCTTTGACCAAAAATTGCATACAGCTGCAAAACTATTAGTAATCTTTATAAAAGTAATCAGCCAAATTTATAGTATAAATATTCTTGTCGGTATACATAGATTATATACCAAATTACATACGATTATACAACAACAACAACAACAACAACAACCCAGTATAATCCCATTAGTGGGGTCTGGGGAGGGTAGTGTGTACGCAGACCTTACCCCTACCCTGGGGTAGAGAGGCTGTTTCCAATAGACCCTCGGCATCCTTCCCTCCAAGAACTACCCACCTTTGCTCTTGGGGTGACTCGAACTCACAACCTCTTGGTTGGAAGTGGAGGGTGCTTACCATCAGAACAACCCACCTTGTCGGTTATACACATATATATATATCCGTCCTCTATTTTTAATTTAAATAGTTAAATGAACAACTATTTGAGATAATTCTTCATTTTGGGGAACCTAAATGGCCAAAACAATCCCTCGAAATTAATTATGGAAGGGACCAAGGATCCAATAACAAGAGTTCCTAATACCAACAATACTCTACTTGGTAGCTCCTTTATGAATATTAATATAGGAGTCGTTGATACAGACAAGAATGGCATGCCAAGGGAGTGGTAGGTGAAGCGGCACAGAAAGAGGTACTTAAACCAGTTTCTGAGGTTCCTAACACAAATGTACCTAGCACAAATGATACACAGGAAAAAGAAGAGGGCTGGATTCAGGTTAAAGGGTTGTCACCTAGCAAAGGGAGTCAGGTATCCAACAATAGGGTTCCAATAACGAATACAACAAATGAATTCAGTCCATTGGGAATTCAAGAAGATATACATACTGGTCAGGTAATGACAAGCATTCAGGAATTAGGCTAATGTAATAGAAGTAGGAGTGATGGTAATATTGGTACTTCCCTCTTCATACCAGTATGGGAATAGTTACCTGGAATGTAAGAGGTTTGAATAAAGTTTACAAGAAAAAGGAGTTAAAGGAGTTTCTTAGAGTAAATAAGATTACAGTTATAGCTATAATAGAACATAGAATAAAGGGGAGTAAAGCAACATGTAACATGATACAGAAAATGGTAGCTAGGTGCTGTTGATGCACAAATTATGATAATTTTGGGAGAGGTGTGTATAGGATAAAATATGTTCATATTTAATGCTCGGATAATAATGCGATACGTGGAGCCGAAGGAAAATGAAAAGCAAGGCAAATTGGAATCAGGTCCAAAGGCAGCAATTCCATTTATTCCCAAAGGGAATGATATTCATAAATACAAAATAAATGTCTGTCATCGGATAACGTTTAATGAAAAATGTTCTATAGCATTAATTGCATAATCTGTTATAGAGAATATGACATTCAATGCTTACCGTTATACATTCTTCAATGGCCCCCATAATTGTCATTTAAGAGGGACTTGATCCTAGGACCTTGTTCCCGAGTAACAACTATAAATAGTGAGCTCAACAACCATTGTAGGGAGGGATTTTTCTGACAAACTTATTCTATACATTGTTCGAAGCTAAATAATATTTTATCTTCTTGCTTATTAATATCGTTACTGTTGCCTCCGGAAGTTCTGCTCCCAGAAACAGGATTCTTGTTGTCTTACCTTGATTTCAACGCTAAGTCTTACATTCTTGTTTAATTTATTTATCATTTTTGGGATTAAATCGATTCACTTGTCTATAAATCACGTATAAATTCAAATGTACCATTTTACGGGTAAACAGTTTGGCGCCTACCGTGGGGCTTAGACAGTTGTATAATTGAGTCGATTCTTGCATCTATTACTAACTTGTTTGATTCTTTGTTCTTAGCAAAAATCATAGAAAATGGCAGATAACAATGTCAACGTCATACACAACATTGAGGCCCAAGGAAATCAGCCTCAGCACGAAGATTCGATCAATGATACCCGCAACGAGGGAGATAAGGCCACTCCGGTCCATGGCGGGCAATATCCGCAACATGTTCAACATGCAACTCCTGATGATGCTGAAGACTAGCACGTCGCTGAAACAATAAGGATCCTGAGGGAGTAACAAAAGGCCATAATGGGCCATCTCTCATGACAGGATCAAGTCAAGAAGGAGTTAAGGCAGGCGTTGTCGGGTGCTTCCAACAACGCGAATGAACGAGGTTTAGTTCGTCCCGGTGCTCCCGCAAATTAAACAACACATAGGGCCGACAAAACACCCCCACGGGCGAAGTCGACTTCGACAAGGCCGGGGGTAATAGTAGCGGATGGGGGAACAACAATGAGAATGATCCCTTTAAAACCGAACTTATGCGGTTTATGAGGGAAATAAATGCCGGAATGGATCAAATTTTGGGCGCACCACCAGTATTGAAAGGATCGCACTCAAAGAAATACACTCAGTTGCCGTTCAAACCAAGCGCGACAACATAATTGATCCCTAAGCGGTTCAAAATCCAGACGTGCCAAAGTATGATGAGACTTCGGATCCTCAGGAGCACATCACCACCTACACAACGACGGTGAAGGGGAATGATTTAGCTCCGTACGGGATTGAGTCAGTTTTACTGAAGAAATTTGGGGAGACGCTCACGAAGGGGCCCTTAACATGGTATTTGCTCTTACCCGAGCACTCAATAGATTTCTTCGAGATGCTCGCGAATTCTTTTATCAAAGCCCATGCCGGGGCCAGAAAGGTACAGGACTGAAAGGCCGACATATTCAGGATCGCACAAGGAGAGTCTGAATTGCTGCAGGAGTACGTGACCGGATTCCCCAAAAAAAAGATATTGTTGTCGGCCGTACCGGATGAATGGGCAGCTGAAGCATTTACTAAAGGGCTTAATTCGAGAAGTTCTGACTCTTCCAGGAAATTGAAAGAAAGTCTGCTAGAGTTCCAGGCAACGACATGGGCAAATATTCACAACCGGTATGAGTCAAAGATAAGAATTGAGGATGATCAGCTCGGTTTCCCGACATCAACCAAGGGTCGGGACCGTGAGAAAAATAAGGAGGAGTTCAAAGGATGATTTCGACACAGATCGATGATTTTCAAGATGTCAGTTTTTGTCAGCGGGCCGAATGACGCGGTAGAGGTTTTTGATCGGCGGATAGATTCGCTACCAATATGAGATCTAATCACGGCCGGAATAACAGTTCACTGTAGGACAAGGAGATATCGGGTTCCTGGGACTCTTCCTATCCCAGGTTTTTCGAATACAACTTCAACGTCAACGTAGTGGAGCTAGTGTCGGCTATGAGAAATATTAAGGAAGCATAGTTCCCTAATCCAATGAGATCCGATCCCAATCAAAGGGATCCTAATTTGGGGTGCGAATACCATGGGACCAACGACCACCGGACAAGGGACCGTCGTCACTTGCGCGAAGAGGTGGCGACATTGTTGAAAAATGGCCATCTTAGAGAATTCTTAAGCGACCGGGCTAAAACAACTGTGGCTGTAATCTTGATAACGCGGAATCCTCGAAAGCCAAAGAAGACCCTCCTCGTTTGACAACCAACATGATTTTGGGGGGGAACGAGATTTATGGTGTGACATTTTCGGTGGCTAAAAAGACGAAGGTATCGTTAATCCACAGTAAGAGACTCTGGGAAGTTGCTGAGGACGATATTACTTTCACGGAGGAAGACACAAATGGACTACTGCTTCCGCACAACGATGCCTTGGTAATTTATTTAAATGTCTTAGATTTTAAAATTAAATGTGTTTTGGTGGACCTAGTAAGTTCGGCCAATATTATCTAGTAGAGAGTGTCGGAGCAAGCCAAGCTGACCTGAAGTATCATTCCAGCCGCAAAACACCTTGTCGGGTTCAACCTGGCAAGCGTGACAACCCGAGGAGATATCCTACTGCCCACGAATGCCGAGGGGGTGATGACAACGACCCTTTCAGAGGTAGTAGACAGCGATATGGGTTATAATATTATCCTGGGGAGACCATGGTTGCACGAGATGAAGGTCGTGCCATCAACATATCATCAATTACTGAAGTTCCCAACCCCTGAGGGAATTAAACAAATAAGAGGAGACCAACGGGCGGCAAAGGAAATGAACGCAATCTCAGTTTCTAGTAGAAAAGGGAAGGAACATACAACATAGCAATTACAGGAACCGGCGCCTGCTCCTGAGCCGAGCGAAGTCAACCAGGGGGAGGAGTAGTCGGAATCCTATCAGGTACCAAGATATTTCCAGGTACCAAAAGAAACGGACACAACAAAGTCCACAACGGAAGAACATGAGCAAGTCGCATTGTTTGAAAAATTCTTGGAGAGGAACTTCCACTTGGGGACATGACTAAACCTTGAGCTTAAGTCAGAATTTATATAATTTCTTAAATTTATCGTTGATTGTTTTGCATGGTCACATGCAGATATGACAAGTATCCCGCCGGAAGTGGCTATGCACAAACTGAGCCTAGATCCTAACATCCTTCTGGTGAGGCAGAAAAAGTGCCCTATCGCCAAGATCAGAAAAACATTCGTCAAAGAAGAGGTAACTCTTTTGCTTGGTATCGATTTAATACGAGAGGTAAAGTATCCTGACTGGCTAGCTAACGTAGTAGTAGTTCCAAAGAAGAATAATAAATTTTGCATGTGCGTAGACTATAAGGACCTAAATAAGACGTGCCCCAAAGACTCATTCCCAATGCCAAATATTGATCAAATGATCGATACGACGGCCGAGCACAAGTTAATGAATTTCCTCGATGCTTACTCCGGGTACAATCAAATCAAGATGAACCCGGAGGATCAGAAAAAAACTTCGTTCATAACGAACTTCGGCATATATTGTTATAATGTGATGCCTTTCGGGCTAAAGAATGCCGGAGCCACCTATCAACGGCTCGTAAGAAAAATATTTGAGAAAAAAATAAGGAAAACAATGAAAGTTTACATAGATGATATGTTGGTTAAGTCTTTGAATGCAGGTGATCATCTTAAACACTTGCAAGGAACCTTTGAAATCCTAAGAAAGCACAACATGAAGCTTAACCCCGAGAAGTGTGCATTCAGAGTCAGCTCTGGTAAGGTTTTGAGATTCCTGGTGTGCAAAAGGGGATCGAAGTCAACCCCGATAAAATTAAAGCCATCGAGGACATCCCTGACCATCTATCAAGGGTGCAAGAGGTTCAAAGGTTGACAGGAAGACTGGCTGCTTTAAGCAGATTCATTTCCCGGTCTTCGGAAAATTGTAATTGCTTATTTCACTCCTCAAAAAGAAGAACAACTTTGAATGGACTCTGGAATGTCAACAAGCTTTGAAGGATTCCAAAAGGTATTTGTCGAGTCCTCCACTATTGTCCAAACCAGAGGAAGGAGAACAACTGTTGATCTACTTAGCGGTCTCAGAGGTAGCGGTAAGTGCCGTTTTAGTGCGTGGGGATGAAGGTATGCAATATCCTATCTATTATGTTAGTAAAATTTTAACGGGAGTAGAAACTCGCTACTCACATCCGGAAAAATTGGCCTTAGCTCTCGTCTCGGAAGCTTAGGCCTTATTTCCAATGTCATCCGATAGCTGTGGTGACAAATTTTCCCCTATAAAAAATCCTTCATAAACCTGAACTTTCAGGTAGGCTGGCCAAGTGGGCAGATGAAATGAGTGAATTTGACATAAAGTATAAACCTAAGACTGTGATTAACTCACAAGCTTTGACCGACTTTTGGCCGATTTCAGTCTGGGACTGTTACCTTTGGCTACCAAAGAAGCAGCGATGGTGTCAGAATCAACATCAGGAGTTTGGACTTTGTTCAAGGACAAAGCTTCCAATGTGAAAGGGTCCAGGCTCAGCATAGTGCTAATCATGCCCTCGGGGGAAGGCAAGCCATAAGAACCGTTCTTCTAATTAACAATGAAGTAGAGTATGAAGCTTTGATTGCAGGACTTGAGCTAGCCCTGGGACTGGACTCCGAGGTCATAAAAATCAAATGTAATTCCCAATTGGTAGTAAATCAGGTATACGGGATCTTCGAAGCCAAGGGGAACACATGAAATAATACGTAGTGAAAATCCATGATCTGCTTGCACGGTTAAGGGAATGGTCAATTACACATATCCCGAGAGAAGAAAACGCGGAGGCAGATGCACTAGCCAATCCGGGGTTATCCACGAAAATGAAGGGATCAGACTCCAGCACGGTCATGCAGCTTATGCATTCAGTATTGGACACAGACAGCTATTACAAAGTAAACATGACCAATTTGGTCTGGGACTGGAGAAATGGGATCATTGATTATCTCGAGCACGGAAAACTACTTGAAGATCCCAAGGCATCTCAGGAAGTTCGCACTAAAGTAGCTCGATACAGCTTCAAGGGAGGTCAATTGTATAAAAGATCTTTCCAAGGCCCGTTGGCCCGGTGTTTGGGATCTTCCGAAGCGAACTATGTCATGAGAGAAATCCACAAAGGGATCTGCGAAAATCACTCTGGCGTGTACTCCTTAGTATTAGAGTTAATTAGAGCAGGATACTACTAGCCCCGGATGGAACAAGGCTGTCACGCCCCAAAACCGAGAAGCGCGATCGGCGCTCAACCGAGTGAACCCGACTGAGCAAGCCTGTTATATTTCATTCTACCCAGATTCTTTCGTGAAATAAGAGGAGATGTACTCCGTTAATCAAATACTGAAGAGATTTCATTAATCGCTTCCATTTCATTCNTCAATGACCGTATTTTATATTTCACACTTTCATTTCTTTCCTTTCATAGATCATCATCATAATTATCAACAAGGAGAATATTCCGAAAATCACAACTTTAAGTTCATTAGTAATGAAGGCTTTAAACATAATCGATTTCTTTCCAATAAATAGAGTAAAATGATTGGCAATCGAATCACAAATTAAAATCATACACAATTTCCACTCACGAATATGTAAGAATGCAAAGCACATTGAAAATTACTTACAAAGCATAGCATTAGCTAAAACAGCCACATATGGGCATCNCGATCGGCGCTCAACCGAGTGAACCCGACTGAGCAAGCCTGTTATATTTCATTCTACCCAGATTCTTTCGTGAAATAAGAGGAGATGTACTCCGTTAATCAAATACTGAAGAGATTTCATTAATCGCTTCCATTTCATTCCCATTAACAACATCATTCAATATTTCCAAAATAGTACGAGTTTATAGATTTAACAAAAAACATGTTGCCAAACACCAATAGTTCTAATCCAATTTCTAACATCAAATACCACCCACAACCTGTCTACGGAGCTTCTAAGTACACCGAAGAGTAATATGGGAACTCCGGCAACAAGGCCCCGGCTATACCTCAACCACAAAGTACATGAGAAACAAAAGATACATGACCCCGAAATGAAGTGGGGCTCACCACATCAGCTGAAAAGAGTGTACTGCTATCACTGACCAATGCCACCTGCTGTAGAACCACCTGCATCCATTAAAGATGCAGTGCCCCCGGCAAAAGGGACGTTAGTACTGTCGAATAACACTAGTATGTATAGTTAGAAATCCTTTTTCAAAATAGAATGCCCATATGA
Organism: Nicotiana otophora; assembly: GCA_000715115.1. NCBI lineage: Eukaryota > Viridiplantae > Streptophyta > Magnoliopsida > Solanales > Solanaceae > Nicotiana > Nicotiana otophora. The sequence continues at coordinate 162,459 of AWOL01S0011747.1, forward strand.
TATATACGTGGAACACATAATATAATGCAATTGAAACAACTTGTACAAACAAGGACAACAAAAGGGGCACCTATTGTCTGCATTAATAATGTGTCTCATTAGACCGTCCTTAGTGTTCACATATCATATTATACACTTATGCGTTTCATAGACCGTCCACAGTGTTTATTCCTACCGTACATCCATACCTCTTATACACAATGCACCTATGTGTTTCATAGACCGTCCACAAGATTTCGTATCACAGTGGATTTCATAACACAATGTACCTATGCATTTCATAGATCGTCCACAAGATTTCATAACACAATGTACCTATGCATTCATAGACCGTCCNCAATGGATTTTATAACACAATGTACATATGTGTTTCATAGACTATCCACGGGATTTTATAACACAATGTACCTATGCGTTCATAGACCGTCCACAGGATTTCATAACACAATGTACCTATGCGTTCATAGACCGTCCACAGGATTTCATAACACAATGTACCTATGCGTTTCGTAGACCGTTCACATGATTTCATATCACAATGGATTTCATAACACAATATACCTATGTGTTTCATAAACCGTTCATAGGGTTTCATAACACAATATACCTATGCGTTTCATAGACCGTCCATAGGGTTTCATAACACAATATACCC
>AWOL01S0011747.1:163591-227135 GCA_000715115.1 Nicotiana otophora
CGAAAATCACAACTTTAAGTTCATTAGTAATGAAGGCTTTAAACATAATCGATTTCTTTCCAATAAATAGAGTAAAATGATTGGCAATCGAATCACAAATTAAAATCATACACAATTTCCACTCACGAATATGTAAGAATGCAAAGCACATTGAAAATTACTTACAAAGCATAGCATTAGCTAAAACAGCCACATATAGGCATCACTTGAGTTCATAAACTTTTAGCCGATTATATTGTCGAAGTCAATTTTGGAATAGTTGAGTCAAAGCTCATTTCATAATCTTTCTCACATTATTTCATTATATCCACAATTCACTGATTTCACTTCCAGCCATCTTTATAGGTTATCAACAATAAGATATTCTCAGTCAAGACTTTAGGTACACATATGAACAATTAAGAGTTTTAAGAATATTGAGATTTTCTCACACAATTTGGCATACTAGCTTTCTTTTGAAATACGATTCAAGTCATAACATTTTAATACGTAACCCATACTTTGAAACTCACGTAAACATTATGGAATTCAATTCCAAGAGAGAAGGTTTATCCAACATACCTCAATTGAGCTTTCCTTAAATTACTACAATGTTCCGAAAATTCTAGCAATCCCAATCTATTTGAGACATAAAAAAATTGAACCATAATTAGGAATATATTCATGGTCTCAGCTCATTTGAGCATTTTATCAAACACTAGATGTGCAAATTTAACCACAAGGTTCTTCTACAAGATTTCCTTCACTCCACAACCCAATCCTTACTTATTTAAGTTCAACAATCTTCCCACAATTATTATTGGTACATGCATGTATAAATAATACTCTCATACCCATGAATCATACTCCTGATCAACCATCTTCTACCCAAATTCGAAATTGAAAACTAGGGTATGGAACCTTACCTCTTAGATGAAGAACTTGTGGGTTTTCCTTGTTAATCTTCCAAGATTTGAGCAAGACTTGATGAATAATTAGCCTAGGGTTTCCTCTCTCTCTCTCTAAAACACTCTCCCTTCTCTCTAAAACATCAGAATATTTGCTCAAAAATGACCCTTTGCGTGTATTCAACGAAGTAGGGTCGGGTTTTAAAAACCCAAAAATGAAGCCTCGGAACAGGTTTTGCGGTCGCATAATTGGTGTCCAAAATGACCAAAAATCTTCCTGAATCTGCGGTCACTATGCGGTCGCATAGTCGACCGCATAATTGCTTCCAACTGACCCAATTAACTGCCTCACTCTGCGGCCATTATGTGGTCCGCAGAGTGATTCTGCGGTCACATAATGGACCGCAGAAATGCACTTTTCAGCCAAAAAATTTCCTTTACTCTCCCGTGCATTGTTCAACCCAAAAGGTCCGAGCCTAGTCTGGCACCATGAAACATTATTTTCTTTATAAATTTTACCGGATTTTACACTTAAGTTCTTTAAAATTTTCCTGGGTGTTACAAAGGCGCCAAGGCTTATGTTCAGAAATGTGATAAATGTCAGTGCCACGCACCCCCGGTAAGGTAAAGATTTCTTTTGATTTTAAATGACTATTTTTCTATATAGGTTGAAGCAGGTCCTTACCATAAAATCGGCGAGTGCGAAGTGGTAGATTTCTTGTGGGAGTATATAATTTGCAGATTCGGGATACCAAAAGAGATAGCCTACGACAATGGGCCATAATTTATAGGCGCAAAGGTCACAAAATTACTTAAAGACTTGAAAATCAAAAGAATCACATCATCACCTGAGCACAAACGGTCAAGCAGAATCACAAACAAGGTGATTATCCAAAATCTCAAACAGTGATTGGAAGCAGCCTAAGGCAAATGGCCCGAAGAGCTGCCAGGAGTGTTATGGGCGTATCGAACAACGACCAAATCGAGTACAGGGGAGACTCCTTTCTCTCTTGTATACAGAGCAGAAGCCTTGATCCAGGTGGAAGTAGGAGAACCTACCCTGAGATATATCCAGGCCAATGAAGAAACAAACAACGAATCATTATTGGTCAAATTAGAGCTGCTCGACGAACGCAGGGACGTGGAGTATATAAGGATGGAAGCCCAAAAATAGAGAATGGAAAGATATTATAATCGAAGAGCCAACCTCCGTTATTTCAAAGTAATAGATTTGGTTTTAAGGAAAGTAACTCAGAATACCCGGGAACTCAACGCAGGAAAGCTAGGTCTGACATGGGAAGGCCCCTATCGGGTTTCAATTGTCACTGGGAAAGGGTCATACGAATTGGAAAATCACGACTGTGTAAAGTTGCCGAGCAACTGGAATGTGGCACACTTCAAAAGATACTATTGCTGATGAGAACCAACTATACTGAAAGTGTGTGCTGCACTCTTGTTTTTTCTTCGCCCAGTTTTTGTCCCAATTGGATTTTTCTGGAAAGGTTTTTAACAAGGGAGCAATGGAAAGCATACTATGAAGGAAGCTTCGTCAATAGAAATAAGACCTTTAAATGATAAGGCATGTAAGAAATGAGCCACTACGGAGTGGTTAGATAATATTTTGCTCGGTAGCAAAGTTCCTACCGGGAAGTAAAGTTTGCTATCAAGCTAACGATTACCCGAATGTTCATGAGTACAACCCGCTGGGGGATTGTTAGGTAATCTTTGGTTCGATAGAAAAATTCCTAAGTGGAAGTGACGTTTGTTATCGAATTGAAGATTCCAACCATTCATTAGTGGAATCTTCAAAGGATCAAGAATTTCAGTGTTCAGATTCGCATTCTTCGCATTCGAACACTGGGGGGATGATATGAGAATACGACTACAATGACTGGCACATCGAGTGGGACTCCGAAATCCAGAAACAAAGTTGTATCATTGGGACCGGGGACTACGCGGCCAGCCCCGAAGAAACAAGTTGTACAAATTAGACACAAGTAATGGAAATTTTGTTTTAGCACAACGAGTGCTTATGTACTTTTGAAAATGAAAAGAATAAAGTAAAGTACTTTTATCTTTATCTTGTTACTTGTCCGATCGATAAATTAATTATCATTTGAAAGTTAAAATAAGTACTTCAAATGCTAGTGCCGTAATGAACATGAGACGTCCTCTTCAAGAACACTGTAAACATAAGAGGGCCCTCTCTTATGAAACCCTCATGGTAAAGGGTTGATTCCGGAATAACTTATGACTGAGGTCCAAATGCTATCAGTGAAAAATACACCTGAAGCCTCGCATAGCTCGACGTAAAAAAGTAAAACTTGCGCAATACTTAAACGAAAAGTACGCAAAGAGAAAAACTTGCACAATACTTAAATGAATTAATACAGCAAACGTGCCAAGCAGCACAAGTACAAAAGTATGGAAAAGAAAAAAAAGAAAAAAAGCTAAGCTACTACATCTCCAACATCCGGAGGAAGAGAAACATCTACACCCCCAGGAGAAGTAGGTGGGTCCACCGCTGACTCAATATCTTGGCCTTCAACACCATCCCCTTCCGGTTCTTCTTCAGTTTTCGAGGACTCGAAATCAGAACCAGAAGAGTCAACAGCATCACAGTTGAATCCAACTCGCGGGCCTTGGAGATTTTGTCATCAAAGTCAATGATGCCCGCTTTTGCCTCTTCCAAGGTTTATATCCACATGCTATGCATAGAATATATTTTTTTAACAATAAGTGAAGTCGCTCGGTGCAGAAGGCCTTCCTTAAGATGATCGACCTCGGTCAAAGGGTTATCCCGCTCAGATCTAGCAGCCTGGAGGCTGACATCAAGGTCACGGACAGTGGAGTTAAATAATTTATTGTGCTCCATGACTCTCTTATGCCTTTCTTCTAACCAGGCATACTTCTCCCTGACAGCAACAACTTCTTCAGCTTTGGAGTTCAAGGCCTTCTCCAAATTATTCAATCTTTCAGTAGAGGCAGCTTCGCGATCAGATGAAGCAAGAACGACATTCTGAACCTCGACCCACTTTGCCTTAGCTTCTTCAAATTGTACCCTTAACAGGGCATCCTCTTGGCCGAGGGTCACTACCTCTTGCTCGCTTTGCTGCAACTGAGCCTCTAACGCAGCGACCTTACCAACTTATGTTTCCAGTTCCGAAAGGCGAGTAGCAATTTGATCTCGCTCGGCCAACAATTGATCCCGCTCAGAGGTGAGTTTCTCCTTATCGAGGATCACCCTCTGAAGGCCCTCGAAAGCAAGAAGGTTAGCCTGCAAAATAGAAGTACAAACTAGAAACCATACCATAGCAAAGATAGAAGAAACAACTGAGGAAACAAAGATTTTACCGCCGCTGCGTTGTGCATGGCATTGTTCGACAAACACTCTCCCGGGACAACAGATGGTATACAGTAGAAACTGAGAGGGAAACACACCTCCTCCTTTGAGGATCTTCGGAGGGGGCAAAAAAAGTATGCCCTAAATTTCCATGAACTTGGGACTGGGGAAGATGAACATCCTCCTCCCGGATGACTGTGGCTGGTGGAGATGATGTAGCAGTTGATAGTGGCGAAGGAAAAAAGGGCGAAGAAGGAGATGAAGCTGATGGCGTTATAGGTTGGGAAGCAGCTGCAACAAAAGCAGTACTAGTTATGGTTGCGCATCAACCAAAGACGGAAAAGACCCGGTACCCAGCCTCACGATATCTGGAACAGTGACTAGGACTCGAAAGCGAGAGTTAGCATCTTTCACTATATCACATTTCCCAAAAGGCACATGGATACTATCCTCGGATGGCGTAACTAGCTCAACAGATTGAGCATTCTATTGAGCTGATGAAGGTCGTCATCTTCTGTGTAGAGAAGCCCCATCATCACTGGCTTCTCCATCATCATCAATCACCACAGTGTCTGTGACTCGTTTCGGCACCTCGCCCCTCACCTTTTTATTTTTCCCTCGGCTGTGGAGGAACGACGCCTTTTTTGTTGCTTGTTCTCCGGGCGGGGACTCCGAGAAGAGGCACTTGCACTGGAAGCAGTCTCAATGACACCCGTTCGGGTGAAAGCCTCCTACAACAACCTCGCCACATCAATGGGATCGGCCAAAACGTCCTCCTCGGGGATGATAACAGAGCCCTATGGAATACCTGGATTCAACAGGAAAAGTTAACCAATTTTCCTATACAAAAAGTAAAAACAAAATAGGTTCAACCTATCATGGTTTTTGGCCTTCCACCTATATATAATGGCCAGCTCTTTCCATTTGTGGGTTTCAAGTGTAGTGACATACAAAATCTTCTGGACTCATTGGTCCAAGCCTTCAATCCTTGGTGGTGTCCACCAAGTTGCTGAAATAGTGAAAGAAGAAGGACTAGTAATAGCATGGGACGATCTTTAATTAGAAGAGAATACAGGCGCTGAACTTACGAGTATGGTTCCATAATTCAGGAAGGGATGGAGTTGTAGCCAGGATGATGTCCCTGGTGGAAACTGCAACGAACTATTCCATCCATCTACGGTCGTTGTCATCGTCCATGCTGGTGAGCAAAGTATGGTGACCATGTTTTCTGAAGTTTATCATTCCCCCATAGAAAATCTTGGGGCAATAAAGGTTCATCAGTCGAGCCAGGGACAACTCTCCCCCCTATCTCCTGGTATAGACGCCGAAGACATGCAGCAGCCTGCCACACAGAAGAACTCACCTGTGCCAAGCAGGCTTGGTAAGGAAACAAAACTCCAAGATAATGGAGTCAAGCCCCTAATAATTGAGAATGGGCCCGAAGTAAAAGGGTACGTGTAAACGTACATAAAACACTTCTTGGAGAAGGTTAACCACTCCGCTAGGTCAGGAGCGATGACGTTCAAATCTTGACAACCAGAATCTTTCTTCACAGTAGGGATGCTTGAATGATGGATGGATGAAGGATATACACCAACAACCCATGTGTGGGGGTTAACGGAAGGGAACTTCTCTTTGAAGTCCTTAGTCATAGTAAGCCTTCAGGGTATGATGGTGGTCACCGTAGGAGCATCATCATCATCAGTGTTATCTTTGTTCTTTGAAGAACTGGAATTTCTGGAAAAGGAGGCCATAGTTATCAAGAAGAAAGTAAGGGTTTGTCTCTAAAGAAGGAGATTAAAGGAAGTTGAAAACAAGTGTAAGTTGAGTAAAGAGAGTTTGAGAGAGTTTGGAAAATAAAGAAGTGTAAAAGTAGAAGATTGATGTATATAAGTAAAAAGAATAGGCGGCTAAAGTCGTGGCCATAATTACCTTGAGAACCGGCGAAAGTGTTGCTGAATCATGGGATGATGCGTGGTCGGGGCATTAAATGCGGAGAGACGTTCGTCTAATCATCTGTCATAAGCTTTTTAGAGGGAGTTGGAGAATTTTCCGCCAAGAAAGGCATCTTCACCAACTTCTCGGTGACACAAGGATTTGCCACCGGAAAGTAGGGGGACTATGTGTATAGGGTAAAATATGTTCATATTTAATTCTCGCATAATAATGCGACACGTGGAGCTGAAGGCAGATGGAAAGCAAGGCAAATTGTAATCTGTAATCATCCGACCGATTGTTTTACTTTCTAGAACCCCGTTCCCCTAAATAACACTCCTCGTACATGATTTTACTTATTTATGACTTGCGGGGATGGTTGGTTCGGTATTTGGAAGAGTTTGGGTTGAAATCGGAACATTTAGTTCCTTAAGGCTGGCTTGAAAGGCCAAGTTTGACTTCGGTCAATATTTTGAGTAAACGACCTCGGAATCAGGATTTGACGGTTCCAATAGGTTTGTATGATGATTTCGGACTAGGGCGTATGTCCGGATTGGGTTTTGGATGACCCGGGAGCGTTTTGGCACCTAATAGTGAAGTTGATTTTTAAAGATTTTAGAAGTTCATTAAAATTTGGTTTGGTGCTATCGAGGTCCAAATAGAATTTCGAGACCTAGAATAGTTTCGTAGTGTCATTGAAGACTTGCACACAAAATTTGGTATCATTCCGAGTAGTATAAGTACGTTTTGGCGCATTGGAAGTAAATTGAAGAACTTATAGTTCTTAAGTTTGATTCAATTGGTTATAGGGTGTGATTCATAGTTTTAATGTTGTTTCAGGCATTCTGAGAGTTCGAGAGAGTCCGTTTTCTGATTTCAAACTTGTTGGTACGTTTGGACGGGGCCCCGGGGGCCTCGAGTGTCAATCATATGAGGCTCGGACTAAGTTGAAATTTGGAAGCCAAAGTTAAAGCTCCAGCTGTTGTGATAATCGCACTTGCTCTTAGTCAGCCGCAGCTGTGAGCCCATTATCGTAGATGCATCCCAGCATAGGCTGCCCAGCCATCGAAGAAGCAGAAGAAGGACCGCACTTGCGAAAGCGCAAGTGCGAAGGCAGGCATTGCAGGAGCGGGTGTTGTCCCAGATGCGCATCGTTTGTCGGTGATGCATGGCCGCAGGTGCGATCACCTGGGCGCAGAAGTGAGGTGAGGCAGCCTGGCTTTGGTCTGCACCTGCGTGAGTTGTCTTCAGAAGCGGAGCTGCAGGTGCACCAATTTAACCGCAGGTGCGGAAGTCGCTGAAGGAAAGTGTGTTTTAAATCGGACTTTGAGCACATTTGCTCACTTCTTACTCTTCTTGGGTGTGATTTTGGAGCTGGTTAGAGACGGGATTTCCATCAACTAGTTGAGGCAAGTAATTCCTATCAAATGTGAGTTAAATTCATGGTTTATGGGTAGGTTATAACATGTAAATTAGTGACAATTGCGGGTTTAGATGAAAACCTAGGTTTTGATAAAAATAGAATTTAACCACGAAATTCGCTATGGAATTTAGTAAAAATCATATATTTATGTTCCTAAGGTTATGGAAAACAACTTTCTTTAAACATTTCTGCAAATCCGAACATGTGGGCCCGGGATGAATTTTAGGAATCTTGCAATTTAAGTTGGGTAATCACTTAAATGGTAGAATAATGAACCTTTGAGCATAGATTGATTAGTTTATGTAATGTTTGACTAGCTTCGAGTCGTTTGGCGTCAAATTTGGAGATTTGAGCACGTTCTTGAATTGGGAAGTAGGCTTTGAGATGAGGTAAATCTCCTTTCTAACCTTGTAAGAGGGAAATTACCCCATAGGTAAACTAAATAAATATGTGTTGTTGTTTGTGTGGAGGGGGGGGGGGGGNATGAACTTATGCACGGAGTGACGAGAGTCTGTACGTAGCTGCTATTTCGGTTATGTCCGTATAGTCTTAGGCTTACACCATACCTTGTTGATATGATTATTGCTTTATGTATATTGTTTGCCTTGAGAAGGGCGGAATTGAGTGTTCTTATTAAATGTTTCAAAAGGAATCTGGAATTGACGAAAAATAATGGGATCTTAAAAGTTTTCATTTGAATGTCGTATTTTGAAATGAATGGCCGAGTACTATAAAGATTTATGAGATCTTTGTGTAACCGCATCGCATGTATGATTCGCGAGCGGGGTAATTCCTTAAATTTATGTTTGACCGCGTCGCATGTATGATTCGCGAGCGGGGAAAATTGATGCATCTATAGTTTGCGTCGTTCGACCCTCGGCAGTGCACAATTTAAATATTAAGTTGGATCGGGTCGTACGACCTCGACATAATTGTGCGTGCTAATTATTTGGAAATTCTCCATGGTTTATTCTGCTTAAATGCTTTGAAATGTAAGTTGCTAAATGGTATTACTGAAATTTAAGTTATAATTATGAAAGAAGGATTTATCTCTTCCTGTTGTTGAACTGACAGTATCATTCATGATATCCATGCTTAGTAAAATGCTTTAAATTACATTATTATTGGCCTAGTAAGTGTCAAGTCGACCCCTCGTTACCACTTCTTTGAGGTTAGGCAGGATACTTACTGGGTACATATTGTTTATGTACTCATACTATGCTTCTGTACTTAATTGTACAAGATCTGAGGCCGGTGCATCTAGTTACTCGCCCGACGCGCATACCTTATTTTGGACCGAGACTTCACGGTGAGCTGCCCTTCTGAGCCGTCCAGCAGCATGCCAGAGTTTCTCTTTTGTTTTTATCTGTGTATTCTATTTCATACAGTAGGATAATCATCTTTTGTATATTCTACTAGTTGCCCACACACTTGTGACACCGGATCTTGGCATGTATTAGTAGACTTTGATTTTTGGGTTGTAATTCAATAGTTATAACTGCTTTTAGATGTTTCCGTTTGTTTGCCTTAAAAATACTTTGTTCATTAAATGCTTTAAATGTTAGTAAAGCTAAATGTTGGAATTTCTTAATAAACAAAAGAAAAAGAATGGGAAATCACTAAGTTGTTCACTGTTGGCTTGTCCAGCAATGGTGTTGGACGCCATCACGGCTTGACATGGAGTTGGGTCGTCACAACATGGTATTAGAGCACTAGATTCGCGTACGTCTTACAAGTTATGGGCAGGCCTAGTAGAGTCTTGCGGATCATTGCGGAGACTTCCGCATTTATCTTCGAGAGGCTATGGGGTGTTACGAAACCACTCATTATTCATCTCCTATCGTGCAATTGATAGTATACTAAATTTCCTTCTTCCATTCTCTCACCGATGGTGCGGACGCACATGACGGATGTTCCAAACCCAGGAGGAGCTGCTCCCACTATTGCTAGAGGCCGAGGCAGAGGCCGGAGGAGGGCACCAGCCCGAGGTAGGGGACGAGGGCGACCTAGAGCTGCCCCAGTAGCACCACCAGCGAATCCGGTGGAGGATCCCATTAATGAGGAGCAGGGCGAGGTGCCTGCCACAGAGCCAGCCACGATAGATTTCATGACAGCACCGGGCTTTCAGGAGGTTATGGGCCATATGATGCGATTCATGGATACCATGACTCAGGCTGGTTTATTTCCAGCGGACCCAGCCATATCTCAGGCAGGAGGGGGAGCACAGACCCCTACTGCTCAGGCTCCTGGGCACGCAGCTGCGATATATCAGAACCCAGGTGCACTACCCATGGGCGGAGCCCAGCCAGTTGCGACAGCTGCACCTGAGCCTAGACTGACTGCGGACGGCGATCCGCTGAAGTTATTGGACAAATGGACTAGGTTACACCCTCTTATTTTTGGGGGCGAGCATAATGAGGATGCCCAGGATTTCATTGATAGGTGCAGGGACATACTGCACAACATGAGGATACTGGAGTCTCATGGGTTTGACTTCACTACTTTCCAGCTGGAGGGCAGGGCCCGTAGATGGTGGCAATCTTATCTTCTTGGCAGACCAGCAGGTTCTCCTCCCATGACTTGGAGCTAGTTCACACAGCTTTTCCTGGATAGGTATATTCCACCCTCCGAGAGGGAAGAGTTGCGGTATCAGTTTGAGCAGCTTGAGCAGGGTCATATGTCAGTGACCGACTATGAGGCGAGGTTTTCTGAGTTGTCTCGCCATGCACTTATGATACTTCCTACGAACACAGAGTGCGGAGATTTGTTACGGGGTTGCACCCCAATATTCAAGCTAGTATGGCCTGCGAGGTAGAGATGGGTACTGGTTATCAGCTAGTAGTGGAGATTGCTCGGAGGATTGAGGGCTAACGCTAGAGGGGTAGAGAGCAGATGCCGCAGGACAAGAGGGCCCGTATTTCTGGAGAGTTTAGAGGTGCCCCGGCTAGGGGCATAGGTCAGATCGGGAGGGGTCAGCCTAGTAGGCCCACATATTCAGCACCACCACCTCCTTGGGGTGCTCCGACGTGACCTTATTTTTGTGCTATGCCAGAGAGTTGTTATCGCCCACCAGTTTATCAGAGTTCTTCCAGTGCGTATTTCAGCGCAATGCCATAGAGTTCATACCGCCCACCAGCCATTCAGGGTTCTTCTAGTGGGTATTCAGGCCATCAGGGTCAGACTTCGGGGCAGCAGTCTATGGTACCGAGAGGTTGTTATGAGTGTGGAGATCCGGGTCACATGAAGAGATCCTACCCCAGGATTCGGGGCAAATCAATACAACAGGGTCAGCAGCCCATGATTTCAGCTCTAGCAGCCACACTAGCCGTCTAGCCGCCTAGAGGCAGAGGACAGGTGGGTAGAGGCCATCCTAGAGGTAGAGGTCAGGCAGGCGAGGGCAAGTTAGGTGGCGCCCCAGCTAGATATTATGTGTTTCTGCCAGACCAGATGCAGTGTCCTCAGATGCCGTGATCACAAGTATTATTTATGTCTGCGGTAGGGATGCTTCGGTGTTAGTTGATCCAAGATCTACCTATTCCTATGTTTCATCTCTGTTTGCTCATTTCCTAGATGTTCCTCGTGAGTTCTTGGGTACTCTTGTTTATGTGTCCACTCCTGTGGGTGATTTTGTGGTTGTGGATCATATCTATAGGTCCTGTGTGGTCATATTCTGTAGTTACGAGACTAGGGCAGACCTTCTGCTACTTGATATGATCGACTTTGAGGTCATCCTAGGCATGGACTGGTTATACCCATACCACGCCATCCTTGATTGTCATGCCAAGACTATTACCTTAGCGATGCCAGAATTACCGAGATTGGAGTGGAAAGGTACAACTAGTTGGGTCATCTCTTTTCTGAAGGCACGACATATGGTCGAGAAGGGTTTTTTGGCTTATCTAGCTTATGTTCGGGACACTACCGCAGAGTCTTTGATGATTGATTCAGTGCTAGTAGTTCGGGAGTTCACCGATGTGTTTCCTTTTGACCTTCCAGGCATGCCGCCAGATCGTGATATTGATTTCCGTATTGATTTGGCTCCAGGTACCCAGCCTGTATCTATCCCATCGTACCGTATGGCTCCAAAATAATTAAAGGAGTTTAAGGAACAACTTGAGAAGTTGTTAGCAAAGGGGTTTGTGAGACCAAGTGTATCTCCTTGGGGTGCACCAGTGTTATTTGTGAAGAAGAAAGATGGGACTATACGGATGTGCATTGATTACCGCCAGTTGAACAAGGTTACCATAAAGAACAAGTACCCACTGCCGTGTATCCATGATTTGTTCAACCAGTTGCTGGGTGCTAGGGTGTTTTCTAAGATCGACTTGAGATCGGGGTACCATCAGTTGAAGATTCAGGACTCAGATGTTCCGAAGACTGCCTTCCGTACTAGATATGGTCACTATGAGTTTCTATTGATGTCCTTCGGCTTGACTAATACTCCAGTCGCATTCATGGATTTTATGAACTTAGTATTTAGGCCTTATATTGATTCCTTTGTTATTGCCTTCATTGATGACATCCTGATTTACTCGCGTTGCCTGGGGAGTACGAGCAGCATTTGAGAGTGGTAATTCAGACATTGCGAGAGCAGGAGCTATATGCTAAATTCTCCAAATGTGAATTTTGGTTAGAGTCTATGGCATTCTTGGGGCATGTTGTATCAGGAGAGGGTATTAGAGTGGATCCCAAGAAGATTGAGGCAGTTCAGAGTTGGCCTCGCCCAACTTCGGCGACTAAGATCAGGAGTTTCTTGGGGTTAGCAGGATATTATCACCTGTTTGTGGAGGGCTTTTCATCCATTGTAGCACCTTTGACTAGATTGACCCAGAAGGGTGCTTCATTTCGTTGGTCCGATGAATGTGAGGTGATCTTCCAGAAGCTCAAGACATCTTTGACTACAAAACTGGTTCTAGTGTTGCCTTCCGGCTCGAGGATGTGTACGGTATATTGCGATGCTACACGCGTTGGATTGGGTTGTGTATTGATGCAAGAGGGGCGAGTTATTGCATATGCTTCGCGTCAGATGAAGATTCATGAGAAGAATTACCCTGTGCATGATTTAGAGTTAGCCGCGATTGTTCGTTCTCTTAAGATATGGAGGCATTATTTGTATGGGGTGTCATGTCAGGTTTATACTGATCATCACAGCTTACAACATTTGTTCAAGCCAAGGGATCTCAATTTGAGGCAGCGTAGATGGCTCGAGTTACTGAAGGATTATGACATCACCATTCTTTATCATTCAAGCAAGGCAAATGAGGTTGCGGATGCTTTAAGCAGAAAGGCAGAGAGTAAGGGTAGCTTGGTATTTATTTCGCCGGAGGAGAAACCACTAGCTTTGGACATTTATTACTTGGCTAACAGACTTGTGAGGTTGGATATTTCAAAGCCCAGTCGGGTTCTTGCATGTGTTGTTGCTCAGTCTTCATTATTGGGGCAGATCAAGGCCCGACAGTTTGATGATCCGCACTTGGCAGTTCTTACAGAGACGATACTTCAGGGTGGTGCTAAAGAAGTTTCTATTGGTGAGGATGGTGTTTTGCGACTCCAGGGTCGTCTATGTGTTTTTGATGTCGATGGCTTGAGGGAGAGGATCCTAGAGGAGGCATACAGTTCTCGATATTCTATTCATCCAGGTGCTACGAAGAGGTATCGTTACCTGAGACGACATTATTGATGGCGGCAGATGAAGAAAGACATAGTGGAGTATGTAGCTAGGTGTCTAAATTACCAGCAGGTTAAGTATGAGCACCAAAGTCCAGTTGGCCTACTTCAGCAGATGACTATACTTGAGTGGAAATGGGAGCGCATCACTATGGACTTCGTAGTTGGATTGCCGCGGACCTTGCAGAAGTTTGATGCAGTTTGGATCATTGTCGACAAATTGACTAAGTCGGTACACTTCATTCCGGTTGTGACTACCTATACTTCAGATAAATTGGCACAAATTTATATTAGGGAGATAGTTCGATTGCACGGTGTACCTGTTTCCATCATATCAGATAGAGGCCCTCAGTTCACTTCACATTTCTGGAGAGACGTACAGAGTGAGTTGGGGACCCGTGTAGAGCTCAGCACAGCATTTCATCCACAGACCGACGGGCAGTCAGAGCGGACAGTTCAGATATTAGAGGACATGTTGAGAGCATGTGTGATTGACTTTGGGGGACAGTGGGATCAGTTCTTTCCATTGGCCGAGTTTGCTTACAATAACAGTGTGTGATGTATCATTTATGGTAGGCGAGAAGGTTCTCTTGAAAGTCTCACCGATGAAGGGTATTATGAGATTCAGAAAGAAGGGCAAATTGAGCCCAAGGTTTATAGGCACATTTGCGGCGTTGAGGCGGGTTGGGAGGTTACTTATGAGCTTGCTTTACCTCCCAGCCTATCAGGGGTTCATCCAGGTTTTCACGTTTCTATGCTCCGGAGGTATCATGCCGACCTGTCAGATGTGTTAGACTTCAGCACTATTCAGCTAGATGAGAGCTTGGGTTATGAGGAGGAGCCAGTTGCTATTGTTGCTAGGCAAGATCGCCAGTTGAGGTCAAAGAGTATTTTCGCGGTAAAGGTTCAGTGGAAGGGCTAACCAGTCGAGGAGGCAACCTGGGAGTCCGATGAGGACATGCAGAGCAGATATCCACACTTATTCAGCATATCAGGTATGAATCTAAACCCATTCGAGGTCGAACGTTTGTTTAAGAGGTGGAGAACGTAATCTGACCCGACCGGTCATTTTGCTTTCTAGAACCCCGTTCCCCTAAATAAGACTTCCCGTACATACTTTTATTGATTTATGACTTACGAGGACGGTTGGTTCGAGATTTGGAAGAGTTTGGGTTGAGATCGGAATACTTGATTCCTTAAGGTTGGCTTGAAATGCCAAGTTTGACTTCGGTCAAGATTTTGAATAAACTATCTCGGAATTGGGATTTGATGGTTCTAATAGGTTCGTATGATGATTGTGGACTTGGGTGTTTATCCGGATCGGGTTTTGGATGACCCAAGAGCATTTTGGCGCCCAATAGTGAAAGTTGGTTCTTGAAGGTTTTAAAAGTTCTTTAAAATTTGGTTTGGAGCGGGTTTTGGTGATATCGAGGTCCAAATAGAATTTCGAAATCGGGAATAGTTCCGTAGTATCATTTAAGACTTGAACGCAAAATTTGGTGTCATTCCGAGTAGTATAAGTATGTTTCGGTGCATTGGAAGTAAATTGAAGAACTTGAAGTTCTTAAATTTTATTCAATTGGTTTTAGGGTGTGATTCTTAGTTTTAATGTTGTCTCAGGTGTTCCGAGAGTTCGAGCGGGTCCGTTTTCTGATTTCAAACTTGTTGGTACGTTCGAACGGGGCCCCGGGGACCCCGAGTGTCAATCGGACGAGGCTCTGACCAAGTTGGAATTTGGAAGCCAAAGCTGAAGCTCCAGCTGCTGTCATAATCGCACCTGCGCTTGGTCGGCCGCAGGTGCGAGCCCATGATCTCAGATGCATCCTCGCATAGGCTACCCAGCCATCGCAGAAGCAGAAGAATGACCGCACCTGCGAAAGCGCAGGTGCGATTATGACAGTAGCAGGAGAGTGCTGTGTCGCAGATGCGCGTCGTTTGTCGCTGATGCGTGGCCGTATGTGCGATCACCTGGGCGCAGCAGCGAGATGAGGTAGCCTTGCTCTGGTCCGCAGCTGCGCTAGTTATCCGCAGAAGCGGAGCTGCAGGTGCGCTAATTTAACCGCAGGTGCGGAAGTCGCTGAAGGGCAGTGTGTTTTAAATCGGACTTTGAGCACATTTTCTCACTTATTACTCTTCTTGGGGGCGATTTTGGTGCTAGTTAGAGAGGTGATTTCCATCAACTAGTTGAGGTAAGTAATTCCTATCAAATGTGAGTTAAATACATGGTTTATGGGTAGGTTATAATATGTAGATTAGTAAAAATTGCGGGTTTGGATGCAAATCTAGGTTTTGATAAAAATGGGATTTAACCATGAAATTCATTATGGAATTTAATAAAAATCATATATCTATATTCCTAAGGTTATGGAAAACAACTTTCTTTAAAACTTTCCGCGAGCATGTGGGTCCGGGATGAATTTTAGGAATCTTGCAATTTAAGTTGGGTAATTACTTAAATGGTAGAATTATGAACCTTTGAGCATAGATTGATTAGTTTATGTAATGTTTGACTAGCTTCGAGTCATTTGGCATCAATTTTGGAGATTTGAGCGCGTTCTTGAATTGGGAAGTAGGCTTGTAATGAGGTAAGTCTCCTTTCTAACCTTGTAAGAGGGAAATTACCCCATAGGTAAATTAAATGAATATGTGTTGTTGTTTGTGGGGAGCCACGCATGCACGGAGTGACGAGAGTCCATACGTAGATATTATTCCTGTTATGTTCGGATAGTCTTAGGCTTACACCATGCCTTGTTGATATGATTATTGCTTTATGTATATTGTTTGCCTTGAGAAGGGCGGAATGGAGTGTGCTTATTAAATGTTTCAAAAGGATTCTGGAATTGAGGAAAGATAATGGGATCTTAAAAGTTTTCATTTGAATGTCGTATTTGGAAAAGAATGGGAGAGTAGTATAATGATTTATGAGGTCTTTGTGTAACCGTGTCGCATGTATGATTCGCGAGCAGGGTAATTCCTTAAATTTATGTTTGGCCGCGACACATGTATGATTCGCGAGCGAGAAAAATAGATGCATCTATGGTTCGCGCCGTTCGACCCTCGGCAGTGCACAGTTTAAATATTTTGTTGGATCGGGCCGTACGACCTCGGCATAATTGCGCATGCTAATTATTTGGAAATTCTCCATGATTTATTCTGCTTAAATGCTTTGAAATGTAAGTTGCTAAATGGTATTACTGAAATTTAAGTTATAATTATGAAAGAAGGACTTATCTCTTCCTGTTGTTGACCTGACAGTATCATTCATGATATCCATGCTTAGTAAAATGCTTTAAATTACATTGTTATTGGCCTAGTAAGTGTCAAGTCGACCCCTCGTCACTACTTTTTCGAGGTTAGGCAGGATACTTACTGGGTACATATTGTTTATGTACTCATACTATGCTTATGTACTTAATTGTACAAGATCTGAGGCTGGTGCATCTAGTTACTTGCCTGATGTGCAAACCTGATTTTGGACCGAGACTTCAAGGTGAGCTACCCTTCTGAGCCATCCAGCTGCATGCCAGAGTTTTCCTTTTATTTTTATCTGTCTATTCTGTTTCAGACAATAGGATAGTCATCTTTTATATATTCTACTAATTGCCCTCACACTTGCGACACCAGATCTTGGCACGTATTAGTAGACTTTGATTTTTGGGTTGTAATTCAATAGTCATAACTGCTTTTAAATGTTTTTGTTTGTTTGCCTTAAAAAAACTTTATTCATTAAATACTTTAAATGTAAGTAAAGCTAAATGTTGGAATTTCTTAATAAACAAAAGAAAAAGAATGAAAAATCACTAAGTTGTTCACTGTTGGCTTGTCAAGCAACGGTGCGAGACGCCATCACGGCCTGACATGGAGTTGGGTCGTGACACAATCAGGTCCGAAGGCAGCAATCCCGTTTGTTCCCGGTGGGAATGATGTTCATTAAGACAAAATAAATGCCTGTCACCCGATTGCGTTTAATGGAGAATATTTTATAGTATTAAGTGCAGAATTTGTTATAGAGAATATGGCATTCATTGCCTCCCGTTACACATTCTTCAATGGCTCCCATAATTGTCATTTAAGAGGGGCTTGATCCTAGGACCTTGTTCCCGAGGAACAACTATAAATAGTGAGCTCAACAACCATTGTAGGGAGGGATTTTTCAAATAAACTTATGCTACACACTGTTCAAAGCTCAATAATATTTTATTTTCTTGCTTATTAATATCGTTACTGCTGCCTCTGAAAGCTCTTCTCCCGAAAACAGGATTCTTGTTGTCTTACCTTGATTTCAACGCTAAGTCTTATATTCTTATTTAATTTATTTATCATTTTTGGGATCATATCGATTCACTTGTCTATAAATCACGTATAATTTCAATTTTACCATTTTACGGGTAAACAAGATAGTATATAGTTACTCTGGGATCCTAATGCAGTAAGGTATATAGAACTGGGACAAAATTCTCAATACATTCATGGTAGTGTCAATAAATATGATGGAACAGGTGAAATGGACTTTACAGCAGTTTATGAACTGCATACCATTGGAGACAGGGAAAGCCTATGGGAGGACTTGAGAAAGATCAACATCAATCAACAAAAACCCTAGTTAATTATGGATGACTTTAACACCATTTTAACTTGAGAACACCATTTTAACTTGAGAGGACATAATGAATGTCAACCCTGTATAGAATGAATGTCAACGAATTCTTGCTAGAAAGGCATAAATAAGGTGAAAATAGTGGAAAGGAAATATACTTGGACAAATAAGTAGATACACAATAAAATTGATAAAGCTATTGTAAATGTTGAATGGTTGAATTTAGAGGTGGTAGCCATGGAGCCTTACTTTTCTAATTATCCCCTCTTTGCATTACTTTTATGGAGAGTCAGGGTATAAGCAAGAAACCTTTCAGATTCTTTAACCACTTAGCATAGCACAAGATTTTCATCAAATGGTTACAGTGGCCTGACAAAGTTCAGAAAGAACTTATAATATGAAGTGTGTCTGGGATAAATTGAAGTAAGTGAATAAAGTTCTAAAGATTTTGAATACTATTGAATTTTTAAGAAGGGGCACTAGGATCGCTACCGTCAGACAACAACTTTTGGGATTGCCGGAGCAAATTGTCATGACTTTGCTCTATATGAGACAGAGAAGGAGCTTAGACCGAAGCTTGAAAAGTGGATACTGATATAAGAGAGCATTGCAAAGAGAAAGTCAAGGAACAAATGGTTGAGGCGAGGAGACTCAATACTGCTTTCCTCTATGCAATAGTGAAAAGCAAAATTGCATAGAACATAATTAATAGCTTGTAGTCAATTGATGGTTTCCCATTACAATCTGAAGAGGCTATTGAAGAGGGGATCTTGATATTTTATAAGAAGTTGTTGGGTTATTCAATAGATTGGCTACCAACTATAAATCTATCAATAGTAAAAGAAGGCTACATCCTTACTAGAGAGCAGCAACTACAACTACTTGAACCAGTTCAAAGAGAGGAGGTTAATGCAGCTTTGTGTGGGATTGATGATCATTACGTACCAAGTTGTAATGGGTACAACTCCCTCTTCTTTAAAAATACTTGGGATATCATAGAGGATTAAGTTATTGAAGTTCACCGACAGTTCTTTAACACATGTTATCTTTATAAACTTATAAACTGCACATTTATCACACCTATTCCTAAAGTAGAAAAATCCTGCCACCATTAATAGAGGTCTATTCTTGTGGCACAGTATTTTATAAGTTGATACCTCAAATCTTGGAAGTAAGACTTCAAAAGATAATGGACTTGTTAGTAGATAACAATCAGACAACCTTTTTATTTTAGGCAGGGTCATAATTGATAACATAATTCTCAGCCATGAACTAGTAAAGGGGTATGGAAGAAAAAAATATCTTCTCTAGGTGTACGATGAAAGTAGACATACAGAAAGCACACGACTTTGTGGAGTAGTCATTCTTGGAGCAAGTGTTGACAATTCCTAATTCTTCTGCTTTTTTTGTTAAAAAGATAATGAAATGTCTGAGTATTGGATCTTACTCAATTGTAATTAATGGTGTTTCTGTTTGTCCTTTCCTTGCTAGAAAAGGTTTAAGGCAAAGGGATCCCCTCTCCCTTTTCTTATTTGTACTGGTAATGGAATATTGATCAAAATTACTGAAGATATTGAGAGATAAACCTGATCTTCATTATCATCCAAAGTGTGTGAAGCGGCATATTGTACAATTGAGGTTTACAAATGATTTACTGTTATGCTGCAGGTGTGATGAAGTTTCAGTCCATATGTTGTATGAGTGCTTTGACAGTTTTCTAAAGCTTCTTGGTTGATTGCAAATTTTGATAAGAGTTATGTTTATTTTGGTAGAGTTAGTCATATGGTTCAAGGATATCCTAAATGAACTAGACTTTACAATGGGGGAACTACTTATAAGGTACTTGGGGGACCTTTGAGTACTAAAAAGATATCCATTGTTTAAAGTCAATCCTTAATAGAGAAAATGATTGCAAGATTACATCATGGACTACAAGACATTTACCTTATGCAGAAAGATTGCAGTTGCTTAAAAATATTCTATTCTCTATTCAGACATACTAGTATCATATTTTTGTCTCGCCATAAAAAGTGATTAACTTGATTGAAGCGACTTGCACGAGATTCTTATGGACAAGAGGAGTTGAGTTAAAAAAAAAACTTCTTGCTTGGGCGAAAATATGCTTCCCTAAATCAACTGGTGGATTCAATGTCATAAATATTAATGTTTGGAACGAAGCTGCAATCTATAAGCTACTCTGCAACTTATACAGGAAGAAGGGCAAATTATGGGTTCAATGGGTACATATCTACTATGGGAAGAGTAGAGAAATATGGGAGGTGGAGGCTAAGCAAGAATCATGGATGCTTCAGAAGATTCCAAAGATTAAAAGACATATAGAGTAGGATGGTATTAATCTAAAGGAGCTAGAACGAATGGAGACCTTTTCCATTAAAAGATTATACCAAAAGATGAGAGGAAGTTACCCCAAAGTTCTCTCGAGAAAACTAGTATACATGTAACAGCTTAGCATCTCCAAAATGGTTGTTTATATTAAACATGGTTTCTCGAGGTAAGCTCCTCACAAAACATAGATTGTCGCAGTGGGGTAAAGTAGAGAACCAGGAGTGTCCTCTATACAGGAAAGCTACAACATCAGTTTCACACTTATATTTTGAGTGTGACTGCTACTACAAGCTCCTTAGTTGGCAAGAGATCCCTAAACAAGCTCACATTGTCATGGTAGTTGGAGTGGATTGTTGAGCATATGAGAGGCAAATATGCAATAGCTAAAATATATAGATTATCCTTAGTTGGATGCACTTATCATATTTGGGTAGAGAGGAACCTCGGAATATTTTAAAACGGGCAAAAGAATGAGCAAATATTGGTTAGACAAGTTGTGTAGGATGTTTTCTATAGAGGGCAGTTGCACAACTTGATTACTACCCTTAGATGTTGTAATAGAAGTGATGTTGTAATAGAAGTTTTTACCCGTAAAAAAGTAAAAAGGTACAGTTTAATTTGTATATATAGTTTATAGACACGTGGATTAAGTTGATATAATTTAGGAAAGAACAAGCCTGAAATTCAGATTGATCCCACCAGAATCAGAGATGATTGGATTCTTTGATATTAGCCTTGTATAAAACTTAATGAAATGAGAGAGAGATAGACAGAGAGAGAGAGAGAGCCTTTGTGATTTTAGTATTTTATGTCCTTACAATGAGTACAAATGCCGCAATTTATAGCTAAATCGAAAGAGACAAGATCCCAAAATCATGCCACTATCAAAGATGAATAAAAACTCCTCTTGATAGATGCATAACATTGGGAATAAATGTTGTGATACTCCGTAACGGTTGCTCCTTTAATGTTTCTCTTTCCAACCGCCTTACTTCATAATTCTATTCTCCAATCCTCGTGCTATTAGAATCTACACAATATCGATCACATGGCTATATCCGATGTTAACTATCTGCCGACTCATTTCAACCCTATCATCACTGTCACATGTCTGCTCGAGAGACATTCACGTATAAACTGTAAATTTTACCCAATACAAATAGTCCCCCTACTTTTCGGTGACTCTACTTGATGTGACCGGGAAGTAGATTCGTCCTTCTCTTTTCATGATGGAAAAGTTCTCTAACGACTTCTCACACTTGAAATGACATATGGCTCTTTGCATTCATTGAGCTTAACACGTGTTCCTCCATGATTTGATGAACAATTTCGCTAGTTACCTAGGCAATGATGATGGTTTTACTAAACTACCTATAAACTTGCCCCATTTCACTTTTCCATATCTTTTCAACAAATTTTCTACAATTCCCTTTTCTATTCTAAATCTTCCAGTTTGAATAGCTAATTTTACTATTTCTACCATCATGTCTTCTGCTATTTTCCTCTTCGGTAAATCATCTTCCGCCATAAAATAACACAATCTTATTATGACTTCGTCTCCTCCTTCTACCGTCACCAAAATTTGCATTAGTGGTGGACCATTCAAGAATTCTGACGTTGAACCTCCCATAAACAAATGCAAGCATTCCTTCTAAATAGTCTTTTAAAAAGGATCTCCATGTCCAAAATACCTCCTCTAACCCTGACAACGACAGAAATAGAGCAATTGGCGAGTATCCTTTATCAATTTGTCTGGCCAACATTTCCGTTGTGAAGGAGGATTGTGACTGGAAAAATATTGAGGTTTTGGCCCCCTTCTAAGTGAAGAGGGTAACTTTCAGTAAACGGTTATGCTTTTGTCTATACATACCTTTTTACCCCCAGACTTGAAAAGGAAATAGACCCTATTATTCTTGAGTTTTGCCGAAACTATCAAGTCTATTTGGCTCAAGCGGGTTCGGTAATATGGCGTATGGCAGTTTGTCTCCGGTATCTCTATTCTCGGGCACAAGAAAACCTCACTCTTGCACACCTGATCCGCGTTTATGCTCCCAAGATCTTTCGAGGAGGCGTGATCAAACTCAGCAAACATGGTCACAGTAATATCATCACCAACATAGATGATAATAATAATCGTGGTTGGATGGAGAAGTTTGTTATCGTCGCTCTCGGGGATGTTATATCACCATCAGCATCCCCAATTCCTGAAGCTTGGAACTATACTCGTAGTTTTCTCAAATAATTCTTTTTCTCATTTTGAAATGGTTTTCACTCTTTTCTAAACTCTTATCCCTCTTATTTTAGATACTCTTTGGATTTTTGCAGTAGTAGAAAACCTAAACCAATGGGTTCAGAATATTTTAGATACATTCATGTCCGAACTCCGTATGTGAAAGAAATATTCAATAAAGAAAAACTAGAAATATAAGAATCACGATGAGAACACCTTCATCTTTCCTTTTTTGTTGATACATGCCTTCATTTGGTCATAGATTATTGACTTTTTATGTTTCATACTGCAACCTCAGGCCTTCTAAAGGGATCATCTGTTTGTTTTGTGGTCAAGGTTTCACTTGACCCGAACATGTTCCATCAACAACTTCAAGAAGCCCTTGACCGTAAAAGGGCTCGTGATATAGCTTTTGATTTCGGTGAAGCCGAACTATCAGTCAGTCCCCAAGGGGAAGAGACCTTAAAAAAGGCATACCTCTAAGACTAAGGGTAAAATGAAGCCCTCGGTTACAAAGGATATTCCGGAAGGACCGGACATTGTGGTCCTCAATGAAGAAGAAATCAAGGATGATGCTGAAATCATTTCTCTTCAAAGAAGAATAAGAAAACGAACACCAATAGTTCATCTAGAGGACGTGGAGGGACTCTTTCGAGAGTTTGAATTAGCTGAAATAGCTGACTCTCCTTTTCGGGCTCTGATTATTCTCACTGGCCAGAAAGGTACTGCTTCAAGTGCTGCCCCAATTTCTACTTCACCATCTGCTTCTGCTCCATCACTGGTCACTACTACCTGAGAGCAAGATGTTTCTTCCCTCGATCTCCTGATCATGGGAACATAGAAAATATCTTCTCGACTTCCATCTAGGACCCTAATGGTAAACGTAGTGTTACCATTATGGTTCCGAATGAGTTTCATATTCTCTCCGAATTGGTTGGGGTTTCCAATTATTTGAAACTTTTGGCTATGGAGAAAGATTAAAGGAAAATTAATACTCTTTTTACTAAATGTTTAATCAACAACAACAAGCATCTTTCTGCTCAGTTTCCTTTTGTTTTCCTCTCTTTTTATGCTTATTTTCACCCTGGCACTGATGATATTAAGATTAAACCTTACATGCCAACCTTCTTGCCTTCGAGGGTATACAAAGAATGATACTTGACAAGGAAACTCTTCAGTCTGAGCAGGATCAACTTGCTGAGAGCCTTCTAGTCCTAGAGGCCAAACTTGCTCAAATGGAAGAACTCGAGGCCTGGCTGGAGCAAACGAAGCAAGAAAAAAGGGCTCATAGCCAAGAATCCACTCAGATACATGCCAAACTTACCGAGTTAAAGGTTAAATAGGAAGATTTACAGGATACTATTAATCCGGTTTTTTGAATGTGAATTTGCTTCCATGAATTAAATCAACAACTTGGAAGCTAACATACACTCCAAGATCGAGGAATCTACTGTGGCAAAAGAGAAAAGGGCCAAAATGGAAGAAAGGCTCTGAAAGATCATGGAACAAAGTCCTGGACACGCAAAAAACAATTCTGACATGTCGGGGACCTACAACATTTTAAAAGTTAACAACGAGCGACTGTAGTAAAAAATCCAAGAACTCCGACCCAGGTTCCGAGCTCAAGAGGATTCTTTCTTACTTGATAAAGCTCATCTTGTTTACAATATATGAAGGAAAACTCTGGAGGATGCCAAAATTGACATTGAAAATATAGATGATTACATTGCCAAGGCTCGTTCTTTCGAAACAACCGCCATCGAGAACATTCCTGCCTGACCCACTGCTTCAAGCTCTTCGGAAACCTGCTCTAAATCCTCGGGTTTAAGGAAGCTGAAGACGTTGAGCACGAAGATGCGAAACCTTCAAATCCAAAATATGCGGAAGAAGTTTCTCAACCTTTAACCTCTGCAAATAAATTATATTTGATGTAGTTTACAAATTTGTTTTTTACAACCCTTGTAACTATTTCGTGCTCTCTTTTGGACCTAAAAGCTGAAATGTGAAATTGCTTTCTTCCTTAGCTTCTCAGGGGTTTAAGTTAGCGAATTTAGATCTAAGATTTCTATTGATAATGTCCGGAAAGTGTTGCATCCGGTTGACTTTATTATCCGGTATTCATGATTTTGATTTTTAACCTTTAACTAGATAGGTTTCATAAGAGGAACCTTTATGTTTATGGTGCTCTTGAAGAGGACGTCTCTTGTACATTGCAATACTTATATTTGAAGTTTTAGTAACAATCAAATAATAAAAATACCACGTCTTTTGGACAAGAAATAAGAGATAAAAACAAAAGGACTTTCCATTTATTCCTTCTATTTTCATAAGTACATTTAGAAAATCATGAAAATTATATTTTTCAAATAAACAAACTGCCAATATATGTGACTAATTTCTACTTTTTTTTATTTCTAAGGGGTTGGATGTACAATATTCGGTCCTAACTTGAGGTGATCCATAACAACTGAACTTCCAAGTTCAAAACATGTTCCCCGGTTTCAGCAATCCCTAGTATTACTCCATAACTGGATATTACACTTTCTTTTACTTTGAAGTTAGCATTAACACTTTTAGTATTTTTTATCACGATCTGATACCAGTAGGATTCTCTCCCCTCTGTGTAATGATCTGACTAGTTGTTTTGAGTATTTGCATTCAGTTTGGTAGTTTAAGGTCATGAGTAGCTTCATATGGTGTATTACGACTTGTGTGTGTCATCGGTTTTGGTTTTAGAGTGGTTCGTGATTGATTTAGAAGAATGATTCTCAACTAGGAAGCTTTAAGTAGAAAGTGTTGACCAAGTTTGACTTTTATGTATTTGACCTCGGATTGGTTTTTTTATGGATCTGTTTGGCCCGGATGGTGATGTTGGACTTGTGCGTATGACCGGACTTGCATTTGGATATTTCTAGAATGTTTTCGCACTCTTGTGCGAAAGTTGGCACTTTGAAAATTTGGAGAGCTCATACATTTGATCGGGAGTTGATTTCGATTTTATCGGGTTCGGATTATTGTTCTGAGAGTTGGAATAGGTTCGTTATATCATTTGAAACTTGTGTGCAAAATTTGACGTGATTCTGAGTTGTTTAGACGTGTTTGGCGTAAGTTTGGAATTTTGAAATTTTAAATTATTCATTAAGCTTGAATTGAGGCGCGATTCGTGGTTTAAATATTATTTTATAGTATTTATGGCCTCGAGTAGGTCCGTTGTAAGTTTAGGGACTTATAGGTATGTTCAGACGGGGTCCTGAGGGGCTCGGTGAGTTTCGGACCACTTTGGGTCATGTTGGATATTACTGATTTTGGCAGGGATCTAGTGTGGTCGCAACTACGGAACCTTGGGCGCAGGTGCGGAGCCGCAAATACACTCGATGAGGTGCAAAGTGCAATGTTGAGCTGGGACAGGAGTTTGCAGATGCCGAGTGTTTAGCACATCTGCGGGACCGCAAAAGCGGTCACTCTTGCACTGATGCGAGAGAGGAGGTTGGAAGGGTGATTGCACAGATGCGGATCTTTCCTCGCACCTGCAATGTCGCAGAAGCGAAAGATGTTCCGCATGTGCGAGATGCTGGGGCTTTAATGGAACTCACATATATGAGTTATTTTTCACAGATATGCGACTGTTTGGTCCGCAGATACAGAGATGCCTGGCAAACTTTATTATTCGAGGGTTGAGATATTTTATCACATTTTTAAGATCTAGAGCTCTGATTTGGGTGATTGTTTAGGTGACTTTCACAATTTGGATTGGGGTAAGTATTTATGACTCGGATTTGATTATTTTAGATGATTCCATCATTGATTTTGGCATTTGATTGATAAATCTAAAAGAGAAATTGGAGTTTTTTGTCAAAACTTTTCTAAAATAAATATTTGAGATTTGAACATTGATTCGGAGTCGTTTTTGAGTGAAAACAGTATGGTTGGACTCGTATTCGAATGAGTTATCGGAATTTGTGAGTTTTATCAGGTTCCGGGGTGAAAACTCGGGTTGACCTTTTGGTTGACTTTGAATATTTGATTAAAAACTCGACCTTTATCAGTTGGGTTTGATCCCTATGGCATTATTTGATATTTTTGAGTTGCTTTTGGCTAGTTTCGAGCCGTGCGAATGTCGATTCATACGGGATGGCATTTCTAGAGAATTATTTTTGCTTGCTTGAGGTAAGTATCTTATATAAACTTAGTTGAAGCACTATTTTCCTAAGTTATTTGTGATAGCTACGTGCTATGGGTGTCGCACATGTGGGGTTGAGCACATGTGTGTGTATCGGGGTATTGTTTAGGCTATGATATGCCTTGTATTGATTTCTAAGCTTCATACTATGATGATTCTTATATTTTCTACCCTTGTTGTGAGCTATATGAGCCACATTTGAGGTTACATAGAGGTTAATTTTCTGATTTAATTTGAACCTAATAATTTCTACTTTTGTGATGTATTTTCCTGATTTGAGCTATGGTAGCACACTTTGCACATGCATACACCTTACCATGTCACTAATACTAGTCCAGGATTATGAAATTTGATGTTCTTTGATCATGTGCATATATTCTTGTATATCTAATTTCTGTGTGATATGGATTGGACTAGTTGCTTGTGACTGCAGGGCGGATTATGATATTGAGCATCTGACCACGTCGGGTGGATTATGTTATTGAGATGGTGATCACGCCGGGAGGATTGTGATATTGAGCTTGTGACCATGCCAGGCGAATTATGATACTAAGCATGTGACACGCCGAGCGAATTGTGATTTTGAGCATGTGACCACACCGGGCGAATTGTGATATTGGCACGTGAGTTTTCCGTGCAGTACGTGACTTGTCCGTGTATATCCGAGATATTATTATTATTGGCACATGAGTTATCCGTGCAGCACGTGAGTTATCCGTGCGATTGATGTTATTAGCACGTGTTTGTCCGCGCAGCTCGTGAGTTATCCGTGCAACATGTGAATATGGATCCATCCCCCTAGGGTCACCCTCTCATATTTCTTCTTGATGGTGTACACGCGGATTGTAAGAAACCGATGGGTTTCTGTTTGATGTGGGCTCTGAGAGAGTTGATCATTGGTTTGGTTCGGTTATTGAATTCCGATGTGGGCCTTAGAGCCGTAATGTGATTTCTATTTAGATCAGGTTGCACGTTACAATGGATTGTTTGATTTGGTTATTGCATTTCATCTTTACTTGCAATTTCCTTGCTTGTTTACCTGATTTATTTGCATGTCTTCTTTATATGCTGGATTATTATCTGAGCAGGGTACATTAAGTTATTGTATGCACCAAGGTGTCTTTATTTGTGATTCATGACTTGATCATATTATTGTTTTGTACTTGTTTGAGTTATGAACTGTACAGGTGATTAGCGAGCATCATATATAATTCTTACTTATATTACCTCGCTAAGGTTAGTTATGATACTTGCTAAGTACATGGAGTTAGTTTTACTCATACTACACTTCTATACCTTGCGTGCAGATCTTGGAGCTGAGTTGATGTGGATGGCGGAAGCTGGCATTGAAGATGTACCTACTTTTCGAACATAGCTACCACTTGTCATAGTTTTAGATTTGTAATTTGTTTATGTACATTCCAAATAGATGTTGTATTTATTTTCATACTAGCTTTGTAAATCCAAGTCTTAGTAGCTTATGACCTGTACTACCAATCCTTGGGTTATTGTATGAAAATTATTTATTTCACTTATTGATTTCATATTAATTTTGTTAGAATTGTGTTGACTATTATTTGGCTTACCTAGCGGGTTAGGTTAGGTGTCATTATGACTAGGCAGATTTTTCGTCGTGACAAGTTGGAATCAAAGCTATAGGTTCATAGGTTCTACAAGTCATGAGTAATTGTCTATTAGAGTCTTGCATATCGGATTTATGACGTCCATATCTATCTTCTAGAGGCTACAGGTTCTCTAGGAAAAGTCTCCCAACTTTCTTTCTCTATAGTGCGACATTGATTCAGCTTGACGCGTATTTATTTGATTTTCTTCCATCCACTCATATGTTATATTTAGCACTCGGTATTATCTGGGCATAGAGGGCTTGGGATGTCATGGATGAGGTGTGAGATGCATTTTCTTTGTTGTGGAGATGGGCCAGCCTGGAAGACTTGAGGCCAGGTTCAGACCGTAGCTTGGGCTCGGTTGTTTCAGTTGTGTGAGTATGTGCTTTTGGACTTATATGCCCGATAGAATCCTTAGGAGTGGGATTGATGGCTAAGTGAGTGGTTAGATGTCTATATGAAGCGAGAAGATTTTTGCTGGGATGTGAAAGTACTATAGATGCTTGATTTCTATCGTGATGTGTTGTACAGTCTTCATTTATGAGTGTGTTAGGGATCTTTCAGTTTCTCATTCGTAGAATGAAGTACATTCTTATGTCTTATTGACGAGTTCAGACTCGGGAGGATTAAGTGGTCGCATAGTGGTTGTGGCCATGATGGGGTCATAAAGAGATGCCAATTTGAGGCCGAGTAGGTGGGTTAACACCTGCGGGGTGGAGTACGGATGTGTAATCTTTATGATATTTCTGTGGAGAGTTTTCTTTCTACCAGTGGGGTGTGCATGTTTCACAATTTGAGTTCATATCGCTTGAGGAAGTTTTCACGACTATCACAAGGTTGGATATGCATTTAGCAGATGATTTGAGGTATTTTATGACTATTGCTACATGAGCTTATGAAGGAATTAGTTGAATTACAATGCAAGATCATGGCATTATGGAGTAAGGGTATTATGGGTTATCGAATGTTATGTTCTGTGGCTTCGAGCCAAGTAGGGAAGTCTACTGTCGACGATCAGGCTGCGTGGTCATGTGTTATATTTGTTTCGGTCTGAGGCATATTTGTGGATCGGTTATGACTTGAAGAGGTTGGTTTTGAGGATAACTTGAGCCAGGGAATTGCTAGGTGCATGATGCACTACACTTTATAGATAAATGGAAATTATGAAATGATTCGGATCTGTGTTCGTAGTAGATTTAGTATGCAAAGAGAAGAGCTTCACTTGGTTGCTTAAAGGTAGGGTCACTTCTTTCGGTGTTTGTGTTCTAATGGGGCACAAGTCGCTCGGCTCGTTTTGGTGGTGTATTAGATATTAGAGCATAGTGGATGACTCTCGAGAAGGTTCTAATAAGGTCAAGAATCATGTGCGGTATTTGAGGATTACCCGAATTTGTATATGACTAAGATCTGAGGTTTGCATTGGATGGTGTAGAGGCTTGCGGTATTTTCATAGCATTATTTATTATACATTACAGTATCAGAAAGGTAGAGAAACAATATCAGATTCATAGAAGGCCTCTTCAGAGTGGGTATCCTGGTTGTGGTACGATTAAGTGTCTAAAAGGGAATACAATGGCTTATGGTATTTAGGACAACGTGATTTCATGCTAGGATCGCTTGTGGTAATCATGTGGTTAAGGAGCATAGTGTATTGGCAGTAAGAGGTGTTAACTTGAAGTCAAGTCGAGAGAAATTCGAAGAAATAGGACATCTTGGTAGTGGGTTAGATCAACATAATACTAGAGGTGATCGATTCCTTGGTATGGTGAGTCTTTACGCGTGTTTGTGGCAATACTCTTGGGTTTGGCAGTCTGCGTGACTTGGTTGAGTTCTAGGGATTCAATTCTGATGGCTTGGTTATGTGTAAATGGGCTTCGGAGAGTTCTCGGTGATTTCGACCACGACTTGGGACAGAAGTGTTCGACAGGCATGCGGAGTTTGTTGCATATTAGGATTTTCTCCTGGATGGGGTCAAGTGGAAGGTTGTGGCTGATAGAATGTTTATCCTACAAATGTTTCAGGACTGATAACAGGGTTCTCGTGTTTTCATATGATGTCATAATAGATGCGGTGCAACGTGTGGGATTGTGGTTTGCATGTACGAGGTTGCAGCTCTATTCGAAGGGCAGGTCATGAGTTCTAGGCAGCATGGACGATTTTCGATGTTTAGATGAATGCTTGCATTATCAGGTATCACCTGAGAAGGATGCGTATTTTGGAAGATACATTGTATTTGGACTTTCGGATACCTGATTGGTATTACGGTAATGGCTTGGTTGATCGACTCTTGATGTTTAGATTTTGCTATATGGCACAGAAGAATGATGGTATTACTTCTCATGGGATGATCATGCATGTGGGTTGTATCAGTCATTTGAGTGGTCGAGTTAAGATCGAATATGGAGATATTTGTATTCGTGGGATTTATAGACTGGGTGTTCTCAAATGCAGATTGTTCCTTGGTTGTGGGTTGTGAAGATATGACCAGAGTTACACAGCTAATGGTATGTGTTATGGATAAGATACTATGGGATTTTGGAAGGTTATATACCTATTTTGGGAGGATCAAAATTAATTGGGGGGGAGGGGGCACTGGTAGGCCTAATAAGGATGTGTATTCTGCATCGGGTCGAATTTGTCTACTTAGAACGGCTATTATGGAGAGGTATGTCATTCTGTTAGAGTTAATCTTATTCGTGCCTAATATGTTCCATGTGTTACTCTTCTATGCAATGAGGAGTTGTGAGACTGTTGGTTATTTATACATGATATAGTTATGTTTGGGCATCGGGCGAAACTCGATCGAGACGGCTCTTGGGGTGTTGAATGGTTGGTGGCGCCTTGATTATGGTCTTCTTGTTGGTGTTATATTATTCTATCTATTTCTTTATGGATATAGCCATATGCTTTGTGTGGTTGATGTTGTTATACACATGTTTGGGGAGTATGAGAAGTTGGGAAATTGGTAATCTATGTGGACCGGATTGGGTCACGCATCGGAGCGGAGTTATGTTGGAATATGATCATTTGTGTTTATTTTGTGTGTTTTGGTTCTCCTATGTGTGATGGGTTCATAGAATTACACTTTGTGGTGATATCTGTTGATTTTGCGGGACGATTCTCTCATTTGATTCCTTTTCCATCATTGGGTACATGCGATTTGTTGCTTGTTTGGTGTATGGATTACATGATATGTGGCTCGAGGTGGTGCTGGTATTGAGTGTCAGTCGAGCAGCTAGTACTGGATGAGATGAGGTTATTGGACCTGAAGTGAGTACTATCGAATTTGATTAAGTGTTTGGAAGAATAACGTCACAAGTCAGCTTAAACTTTGGCTATGGTTCTTGTCGAGCGAGAGAGCTCCACGACCTG
This sequence comes from Nicotiana otophora, assembly GCA_000715115.1. NCBI lineage: Eukaryota > Viridiplantae > Streptophyta > Magnoliopsida > Solanales > Solanaceae > Nicotiana > Nicotiana otophora. The sequence continues at coordinate 195,197 of AWOL01S0011747.1, forward strand.
TTGTTCGGATGAGTGGTTATGAGTTTCTGCGTATTTCTTTCATCATTAGTAGTGTACGAAAGTTTAGAACAAGGTTTTATTTGATATGAAGTTTGTTACCGGTACCAAGTTTGTTGTTGAGCAGTTGTTGTAGTCGGAAGTTATTGATATGAGTATCTGAGTTATGTGGTATAACATGTGATTATAACTTTGGTTATGGTTATGTCTTGATACAGCTTGTTCAGATTTATACAGTGTATAAATGTGAGAATCGGGTCTTATAATGGATTTTGGGTGTTGGAGATTGGGTTCTAAGGTTTATGGACTAAGGTTGAAGTAAGGATTTTTAGTTAGGTTGTGTTGTCAAGCTTATATAGATTGGGGAGATGTGTATGGTGAGTGTATATTGTGATTAGACGGCTTTGGAATGACTCTTGGGATGTTCGAGGACGAACGCATGTTTAAGTGGGGGAGAATGTAATGAATCGATCGATCGTTTTGAGCATTTTCATTCAGTTTAGTGATTTAAGGTCATGAGTAGATTCATATGGTGTGTTAAGACTTGTGTGTATCGTCGCTTTTGACTTTTGAGTGGTTCGACATTGATTTAGAAGAATGATTCTCAACTAGGAAGCTTTAAGTTAGAAGAGTTGACCAAGTTTGACTTTTATATATATATGACCTCGGATCGGAGTTTTTATGGTTCTATTAGATCCGGATGATGATTTTGGACTTGGGGCGTATACTCAGATTTGCATTTGGATATTTCTTGAAAGTTTTGGCACTATTTGGTGAAAGTTGGAAATTTAAAGGTTTGGAGAGTTCATAGGTTTGACTAGGAGTTGACTTTTGTGTTATCGGGTTCGGATTATTGTTCCGGGAGTTGGAATAGGTTCGTTATGTCATTTTGAACTTGTGTGCATAATTTGAGGTGATTCCGAGTTGTTTATATGTGTTCGGCATAAGTTTGAAATTTGAAAATTTGAAATAGTTCATTAAGCTTGAATTGAGGGGCGATTCGTAATTTAGATGTTATTTTGTGGGATTTGAGTCCTACGGCAGGTCCATTGTAAGTTTTGGGACTTATAGGTATGTTCGGATGGGGTCCCAAGGGGCTCGGGTGAATTTCGGACTTGTTTCGGACCACTTAGGGTCATGTTGGATATTGCTGATTTTGGCAGGGATCTGGTGTGGACACACCTGCGGAACCTTAGGCGCAAGTGCGGAGCCCGTAGATGCGCTCGATGGGGCGCAAAAGTGCAATGTTGAGCTGGGACAAGAGTTCGCAGATGCAGAGTGTTTAGTGCATCTGCGGGACCGCAGAAGCGATCACTCTTACGCAAATGTGAGAGAGGAGGCTGGAAGGGTGATTGCGCAGATGCAGATCTTTTCTCGCACCTGTAATTTGCAGAAGTGGAAGATGTTCCGCAGGTGCGAGAGGTCACGACTTTAGTGGAACTCATAGATGCGAGTTATTTGTCGCAGATGTGACGCTGCAGTTGCGGCTGTTTGATCCGTAGATGCGGAGATGCCTGGACAAACTTTATTATTCAAGGGTTGAGTTATTTTATCACATGTTTGAGACCTAGTGCTCGAATTTGGGCGATTTGTATTATTTGGATTGGGTAAGTATTTTTTACTCGAAGTTGATTATTTTACATGATTCCATCATTGATTTTGACATTTAATTGATGAATCTAAAAGAAAAATTGGGATATGTTTCAAATATTTTCTAAAGTGAATATTTGAGATTTGAACATCGATTTGGAGTTGGATTTGAGTGAAAATAGTATGGTTGGACTTATATTCGAATGAGTTTTTGGAATTACTAAGTTTTGTCAGGTTTTGGGATGTTGGCCCGAGTTGACCTTTTGGATGACGTTGAGTATTTGATTAAATATTCAACCTTTATCGTTTGAGTTTGATTCCTATAACATTATTTGATATTTTTGAGTTTCATTTTGCTAGTTTCGAGCTGTGCGGAGGTTGATTCGCATGGGATGACGTTCCTTTTATCTTTTCTATGTCGAGGGTCTTTCAAAAACAGCCTCTCTGCCTTCTTGAAGGTAGGGGTAAGGTCTGTGTACATACTACCTTCCCCGTACTTGTGGGATTACACTAGGTCTGTTGTTGTTGTTGTTTCTTGAGGTAAGTATCTTATCTAAACTTGGTTGAGGCACTAGTTGTCTGAGTTATTCGTGATAGATACGTGTTATGGGTGGCACACATGTATGGGGTTAAGCCCATATGCATGCACCGTAGTAGTGTTTAGTCTATGATATGCCTTGGATTGATTACTAAGCTTCATGTTGTAATGATTCTTATATATACTCATGTTGTGAGCTATATGAGCCATGGTTGAGGTTACATAGAGGTTAATTACCTGATTGAACCTAATAATTGCCACTTTTGTGATGTATTTGCCTGATTTGAGCTATGATAGAACCATTGCACATGCATACACCTTACCATGTCACTTATACCAGTACAAGAGTATGAAATTTGATATTCTTTGATCATGTATTCTTGTATATCTGCTTTCTGTGTGATAGGGATTGAACTGGTAGACTATGACCACGCCAAGCGGATTATGATATTGAGTCTGTGACTACGCCGGGCGGATTATGATGTTGAGCCTATGACCATGCCGAGCGGATTGTGATATTGAGCATGTGACCACGTGGGGAGAATTGTGATACTAAGCTTGTGACCACGCCGGGCGGATTGTGATATTAAGCCTGTGACCATGCCAGGCGGATTGTGATACTGGCACGTGAATTATCCGTGCGGCACATGAGTTGTATGTGTAGCACGTGAGTTGTTCGTACGGATCCGAGATATTGTTATTATTGTCACATGAGTTTTTTGTGCAGTACGTAAGTTGTCTGTGTGGTTGATGTTATTATCATATGAATTTTCCGTGCAACGTGTGGATATGGATACATCCCCTTAGGGTCACCGTCTCATATTTCTTTTTGATGGTGTACACACGGATTTTGAGAAATCGATGGGTTTCTGGTTGATGTGGGCTTTGAAAGAGTTGATCATTGGTTTGGTTTGGTTATTGAAATTTTGATGTGGGCGTTAGAGCAGTAACGTAATTTTTATTTGGATCGGGTTGCATGCCGCAACGGATTGTTTGATTTGATTATTGCATTTCATCTTTACTTGTAATTTTCCTGGTTGTTTACCTGATTTATTTGCTTATATGTTTTATATGTTGGATTGTTGACTGAGCAGAGTATGTTAAGTTATTGTGTGCACCAAGATGGATTTATATGTGATTCATGACTTGATCATATAATTGTTTAATACTTGTTGAAGTTATGAACTTTACAGGTGATTAGCAAGCATCATTTATAATTCTTGCTTCTATTATCTCACCGAGGTTAATTATGATACTTGATGAGTACATGGGGTCAGTTGTACTCATACAACACTTCTGCATCTTACGTGTAGTTCTTCCTATGGTTTATATTCAATATCAAACTCACTAATTTCAAGTGCCCATTTAGCCAATCGACCCGATAACTTAGGTTTATAAAGGAGGCTCTGCAGTGGAAAAGTTGTCACAACAACTCTAGTGTGATATTGAAAGTAGAGTCTAAGCTTTCGAGAGGCAACTATGCGAGCTAGAGACAATTTTTTCAGGTGCCGATATCAATTTTCTAAACCTGGCAATATTTTACTAACATAATAAATAAGGTATTGTGTACCTTCATCGTCTTGGATCAGAACTTCACTTACCGCTACTTCACACCATCAAATATACTAATAATTGCTCTTCATCCTTCGATTTGGACATCAAAGTTGAGCTGGAGAAGTATTTTTTCAAATCCTTTAACGCTTGTTGGAATTGCGGTGTCTACGAGAAGCCATTATTCTTTTTTAATAATGAAAGAACCGGTGTAACTTTTATAAGGATATAGATACAAACCTACTAAGGGCCGCCAATCTTCCGGTCAACCTTTGTACCTCTTTCACACTATTCAGTTGATCAGAAATATCTTCTATGGCTTTGATCTTTTCTATATTTACGTCAATTCCTTGTTGTGAAACCAATAAACTGAGAAAATTTCCGGACCCAACTCCAAAAGTACATTTCTTCGGGTTAAGCCTCATATTGTACTTCCTTAATATGTCAAACATTTCTTGTAGATGAGTCAAATGGTCCCCTATACTAAGAGACTTAATCAACATGTCATCAATATAAACTTCCACAGTTTTACCAATTTGACGATCAAACATCTTGTTCACGAGCCTCTAGTAGGAGGCTCCAGCATTTTTGAGCGCAAAAGGCATCACATTATAATAATAAATACCAAAATTAGTAATACATGATGTTTTTCCTTGATCCTCCGGGTGAATATTTATTTGATTATACCTGGAATACGCATCAAGGAAATTTATCAACTCATGCCCATCCGTGGCATCAATCATTTTATCGATGTTCGGTAATTGAAAGAGTCTTTAGGGCAAGATTTATTCAAATCTTTAAAATCAATACACATTCTAAATTTATTATTCTTTTTTGGAACTACCACTATATTAGCTAGCCAATCAGGATACTCAACTTCACGTATTGGATCAATATTAAGTAACCTGGTTATCTCCTCCAAACAAATATGTTCCTGACCTCGGCTATTGCCTATATTTGTTTGCTTTACCGGAGGAAAATTAGGATCCAATCTTAGCTTGTGAACTGCCACTTCGAGTGGAATACCTGTCATATCTAAATGAGTCCACGCAAAACAATTAGAATTAGTTTTAAGAAATTCAATAATTTTACGTTTGAGGTCGTGGCCTAACACCATTCCCTGGTATACCTTTCTTTCCGGGAACTCAATGAACAAGGTGGCTTGTTCCAGTTCTTCTACGGTTGACTTTTTTGCATCCGTATCTCCTCGTAAATGGAAAGATCTGGGTACCTAGTAAATATTCGGTATCTCTTCCTCACTACTGTCCTTCGATATTGCCACATGGGTCAAATTGAAAGTTCTCACCAGTCCCAGTAATTGCTTTTTTATTGACTCCATTTGCCTTACTGCTAGACAAAGTAACTTCATTCATTTCCCTAGCACGGGGTTGATCACCTCTAATCTGCTTAATTTCATCCGGTGTAGGGAATTTTAGCAACTAGTAATAAGTTGATAGAACAACTTTCATATTGTGGATCCATGGCATATCGAGAATCATTTTATACCCCATATCACCATCCACAACTTCAAATAATGTTGATTTCATCACCCCTTCAACGTATGTAGGCAGCACGATTCTCATCGGTCATCACACTTGTTTAATTAAATCCAGCCAAAAGCTTTGTTGCTGGAATTATGCTACCGTTCAGCTTTGCTTGCTCTAGGACTTTTACTTGAATGATATTGGCCGAAATACCCGGATCAACCTACACACGCTTAATTTTAAAATAAAAAATAATTAAAGATATTACCAGAGCATCATTATGTGGTAAAGTTATCCATATGCATCAAGTAATATCATCATCCATTGGTACTTCCCGGATCCTTTTTCTATGAGTGACTGATATCTTCGTCTTCCTTGCAGTCGAAAATGTCACCCCATTGTTGGTTCCATTGTATCCCGGCCTTTGCTATAATTATTCTTAGCCTTGTCACTTAAGAACTTTCTAAGATGACCATTTTTCAAAAATATTGCTACCTCGCCACAAAGATGTCTACGGTCCCCAGTCTATGACCGTATGTACCATGAAATTCACACCACAAACTAGGATCTCTCTGATTGGGGTCTGACCAAATTGGTTTTGGGAACCTTGCTCCTTTACGTTCCTTATGGTAGAAATCAACACCAATAAGCTAATATTAAAATTGTATTCTGATAATCGGGGATAGCTTGAATCCTGGGACCCCGACAGCTCTTTATCTTACAAAGTTCTGCTACTTCACCCATGATTAGTCTGTTTATCCAGACCAAGTCTTTCTAATGACTGAAAACCTCTAACTGCATGTTCTTGCCCTGTCCATGAATCTGGCCTATCGTTTGACACATACGGCTAAAAACGGCTCCTATATGGTCTTCAGTATGCCTCAAGGTCATTCTTGGACCTTTCTCGATCACAATTTCGGACTTTGAAAGATATTGGAGAACCCAGTTGATCCTCTTCAATTCTACTTTTAGATTCATATCGGTTATGGATATCAACCCATGTGGTTGCTTGAATTTTCAACAAGCTCTCCTTCAACTTCCTTGAGGCATCATATCTTAAAGGATTGAGGCCCTTGGTAAATGCTTCTGCTACCCATTCATCTGGTACCGCTGGCAACAATATTCTCTCCAGCATGAGCTTTGATGAAAGAATCTGCAAGCATTTAAAAAGAATCAATTGAGTGTTTAGATAAAAGTGAATACCGTGTTAAGCTTCTTCCGTTAAGGTTTTGCCAAATATCTTTAGCAAACCTTATTCAATCTCGTGTAGAGCCAAATCATTCCCCTTACTTCAGTGGTGCACATTGTAATGTGTTCATAAGGATCTGATGTTCTATCGTATTTAGGAATATCCGGCATCTTAAACCTTTTTGGGATCAACTCCGAGGCCGCACTATGTTTAAACGACAAATGTATATACTTCTTTGACCGGGCCCTTTAGGACCAGAGGTGTCCCCAGGATTTGATCCATCCGAGCGTGAAACGCTTTAGCATTCTGATCCATTCGAGCATTTATTTCACTTACGCACCTCATGAGCTCAATCTTGAAAGGATCGTCTGTGTTGTTTTCATTTCTAGATCCACTGCCTGCTCGACCTACTTAGTTGTTGTTTGATCTAAACTTCTCCTCTTTAAACAATTTTACTGATTCCTAGAGCACTTTGATTTATAGGTACGCCAGGAGGGGCTCAAACTCCACCATTTGAATTGTTTGAAGCCACCGTTGAAGGTCATTCATTATTTGGTCATGTCTTGAGAGATGGTTCATAATTTTTCGTTGTTGTACTCTCAAAACCTTTATTGTATCGGCCACGGGCTCATCACCCAAGGAGTATGACTCCACGCATATCGAGTACTTCTTTCCACCCGGCTCGGAGTTGATTCATTCCCATCATGACGGGTTTCACTAGTTGAATCGTCTTGTTGAGTTCCATCGTGCTTATTGTCCACAAGCTCATTATTGTTGTTCACACAAACATTAAGCAAATTGTTGACATCATTGTGTTCCGTAATCGTAGTATACTTAAAATAGAAAAAATATTAAATCACATTAGTAAAATATGAGCAGACCAAAGTAACACCACAATTATTTATGCCCCATGGCAGGTATCAAATTGTTTACCTATAGAAAAAGTATAGTTGAATTTATATAAGTGGTTTATAGACACGTGGTTTAAGCTGATTCAATTAGTAAAATAACAAAGAATAATGTAAACTAAATAAATATATTTTAGGAAAGGACAAGCCTGGAATTCTGATTGATCCAACCGGAATCAAAGATGATTGGAAAGCTTCGATATTAGCCTTGTATAAAACTTAATAAAATGAGAGGGAGAGAGAGAGAGATAGACTTTGTGATTTTAATATTTTATGTCCTCACAATGAATACAAATGTGGCAAGACAAGATCCCAAAATTATGCCCTCTTAAAGATGAATAAAAATCTCTCTTGATGGCTACATAATATTAGGAATAAATGTTGTGATTTTCTGTAACATTTGCTCCTTCAATGCTGCTCTTTCCAACTGGTACCTTACTTCCAAATTCTCTTCTCTGGTCCTCGTGTTCTCAAAATCTACACAATATTGGTTACATGACGGAATACGGCATTATCTATCTGTTGAATAATTTCATCTTGCCTTCACTGCCACATGTCTGCTCGAGAGACATCCACATGTAAACTGCAAATTTTACCTAATACAAGAAGGAGACATGGATGTGAGCTAGCTTAGCTTATATGTTTGTTAGATACTGATAGTGGGACATTTTGTCCAATCTCAGGTTTTTCTTTTTGGGTTCTATTCTACTTGCACATTCTTCCCTTGGTAAACAAAAATATAAAGAAGTCTTTGAGCTTCAGACTAAAAGAAAGTGGCAAAAGTGGTCCTTGGCGAGTTCACTTTGGCCAGCAAACTTTCTTGGTTAATTCATAGATGTTTTGAGCTCCTGCCATTTGGTCGTTTTGCAAGCTTATCAAAGCTTGTACTGGTACTATTCCAAAAGATAAAAATAAATTGCTTTTTTATTTATTTATTTTATGTAATGCTCATTACGAGTAACTAAATATATATGGAAGACGTCCGAGAAAATATATAGATATGAAGTGGTTATCCCTCCTGATAGTCATATCTAACGCGAATCTATATTAATCTAACCACGAAGTTTCGGAGACCAAATGCTTAAAGTAAAAGCAAAAATAGCATATATAAAGAGGTCAAGCAACGCCATAGTAAAGGACTAAATGGAATGCACTTACTACAAATAACTTTGAGGAAACTCTAATATTGATCTAATTATGTGTTTATAGTTAAAATATGGGAGTAGTGCACTCTTCCATCCTTAATTTTAGAGGTCACAAGTTCACGTCCAAGGGTATGTAGTCGTCTTTGGTAATAAAAGCTTTATGTAACGGTCTGATCGGCTGTTTTACATTATAGAACATTATTCCTCTACTTAAAACGCCCCATGTGTGCTTTTCCTATTTTATGATTTGAGGGGGTGGTTGGTTTGGTTTCGAAAGGGTTCGGGTTAAATTCGGAACACTTAGTTCTATAATAGTGGCCTAAGGTGGTCAAGTTTGAATTGAGTCAACACTTTGAGTAAACAACCTTGGGATCGAAATTTGAAGATTCCAATAGGTATGTATGGTAATTTTGGACTTGAGCATATATTCGGATCGAGTTTCGGGTAGACCAGGAGTGTTTTAGCGCTTATTGTCGGAAGTTGTCATTTTAAAGGTTTTAGAGTTTTCTAAGTTTGAATTTGGGTGGACTTTGGTGTTACTAGGTCCTATTTGGTATTCCGATCCTAGGAGTAGGTTCGTTTTGTCATATTGGACTTATGTGTGAAATTTGGTGTCATTCCGAATTTTCTAAGTATGATTCATCGCGTTCGGAGTTAGTTGGAAGAAGTTTGAAGTTTATAAGTTGATTAGTTTGGTTTGGGGTACGATTCTTGGCTGTGATGTTATTTTATTTGTTCTGAAGCCTCATGTAGGTCCAAATTATGTATATGGACTTGTTGGTATAATTTGATGGGGTCTCGAGTGGCTTGGTCAGTTGCGAACCGCCCGGAGCAAGGTTGAAGTTGGCAGATTTTGCTGATGTCTGGTGTAAATCGCAATCATGGAGAAGGTCTCGTGATCGCGTAAGGTTGTGTATGGAGGAGGAGGATATGTTCTAAGCGATCGCGAAGAGGGAATCATGGTCTCATAGGGTGTCCTAGCAGTGCTTCGCGTTCGCGTCGTTATGGTCGGGAATGCAATGGGTTAGCAGCGATAGATATGGGAGGCAGTTGTTCTACAAGATTGTGCAATGGCGTTCGTCGTCGCAGAAGAGGATATTTTGGGGGCTGACAATGAATCCTTCGTGTTCGCAATTGGCTGGTCGTGTTCGCAGAGGGTCTAGTCTGGTAAGCCTTCATGTTGGGAAGAAGCATATCTGGGCTTTGCGATCGTGATGCTTTGGACTGCAATCGCGAAGGGTAATACCCGGGAAGAATATAAGTTGGGGGCTCGGGTTTGGTTCATTTATATCTATCTTCTCTCTTGCTAAGGCAATTTGGAAGAGTAATTTTCATTAACTAATATTTGGTAAGAGATTCCAACCTATTTTGAGTTACATACATGGATTAGGTGTGGATTTGTACATAAATATTAATAGAATTTTGGGTTTTGGTTAGAAAACCTAAAATTGGTAAAAATAAGATTTGACCACGAAATTAGTTGTGGTACTGAAATAAATTATATATTTGAGTTTGTGATGCCATGGTTAATATATATCTTCTAAAATTTCAAGAATTCGGGAGCGTGGGCCCGAAGTTGACTTATATCGACTTTCCGAGTAGGGTTGGGAATTGATTCTAAAAGTTGAATTATGAGTTCTTGAGCATATATTGATTGGGTAGTACGTCCTTTTGACTAGTTTCATTGTTCAGCATCAATTTGAGGTGATTAGTGAGGTGTGGGAGCCGAGTAGTGGACTTGGAAGCAATGTAAGTCTCATGCTTAATATATTAAGAAGGAATTATCTCTGTAGGTATTTTATTTGTTGTGTGCTATGTGTTATGGGTACTACGTACGTATGAGGTGATGAGCGTATGTGCGTAAGCTAGATTCGTGTTTATGTCTGGGTAGACTTAGACCTACATCATGCCTTAACTATACTACTTAAATTAAGTTTGCATGTTGATTACTTGAATTCATAATTGAGCTTGAGGCTAGAATTTGTGTATTTTAATGAGTCTCTTTACTGTTAAGTTTTGGAAGAGAATTGATTGTTGGTAAAGTTATGTTTTCTCTTGCATCTACATCCTCGTGTTGTGTTTATGTAATCGGTATTTTCGGGACTCCTCGACTCGCACATACCTTCGCTAGTGGGGCTTGTGACCCGATGAAAGTTTCTCTATTCTAATGGGATTGGGTCATACACCTCGGCAGTGCTATAAAATATTATTATGGATCGGACCGTACGACCTCAACGGTGTACACTATTCTTGTGGATCGGGCAGTACGATCTCAGCAGAATTCGTGCTTAATATTTGATAGGGAGTCAGATTATATATGAGCTTTTCATGACTTGAGATTTAACTTTGCGTTTGATATTGGTTATCATTGTTTTCTTCGAGGCAGTTATGGTATTTGATGATTTCGTAATCATTCTTACATTGAGAATCGTTTTCTTTATATTATCTTTTTCATTGCTACTTGTTGTGTTTCATACCTATCTATATTTATGGACATTGTTATTGTACCACTAGTAAGTGTCGATGTCCACTCCTCGTCACTACTTCTTTTAGATTAGACTAGATATGTACTGGATACGCATTGATTTACATACTCATAGTAAACTTCTGCACTAATTGTGCATGTACTGAGATAGGCACATCAGGTGGTCATTCGGGCGCGTAGTTGCATCAGCTGGAGACTTAGTGGTGAGCTGCTTTCTATGCCTCAACCGGTAGCACTTGGAGTCTCCTTTCCCCTATGTTTATTTTATTCTATCGATATTCATTTCAGACAGTAGTTATAGTAGTTTTGTATATTCTACTAGATGCTCATGCACTTGTAACACAGGAGTTTTGGGATTTTTGGTTAATGTTCATGGTTGTACCTAATATTACTTTGCTCTATGTTTTGTTCATACTTCGTGACTTAGTACGAATGAAAGTATTTTGCCATGGTATCTAGACTTAACTCCACTTTATTATTATAACTCTTGATTTTAAAAGTGTTATGAAGGGTTGTTGTGTTGATGGTCCATAAGGCCCATAGTAGGAATGGGGTGCACTAGGTTCACATAGGTTTCACGAGTCATAAGCTGACCTAGTAGAGTCATGTGGATTTATGCAGGGATATCTATACTTATCTTCAAGAGGCTATAGGATGTTAGGAAACTTCTCTTTCTCCATCTCCTATCGTGCAGTCGATGTGTTAAGTATAAATCTTTCTCTTATTCTCTCGCAGATGGTGAGAATGCGCATAATGGCATCACCCGGCGATAGAGCTGCTACCTGGGTTGTTAGAGGTATAGGTAGAGGCCGAGTGAGGGCCACAACTTCTGTTATAGAACGAGGGCATCCTAGCGTTTCCCTAGTAGTACCGCCAATAGATTCGCTTGAGGATCCTATTATTGAGGAGCAAGGTGAGAGACCTGCAGCCGAGCAGGCCCTGACAGATTTCATGACTGTGTCGGGCTTTCAGGAGGTTATTGGCCATATGATTCGGTTTATGGACTCTATGACTCAATCCCGACTATTTCCAGCGGACCTGGCCATATCTCATGCGGGAGGGGAAGCATATACCTATACCGCTCATGCACCAAGGTATGTTGCAATTATATACAAACCCCGGGTGCACTACCTACAGGCGAAGTTCATCCGGTTGCAGCGGCTAGGACCGAGACTAGACCGGCCATAACCGTTGGGGAGCAGAAGCGGCTGGACAGATTTTATTGGGCTTTATCCTCCCCGCTTTGGTGATTAGCACTCAAAGGACTCACATGATTTTATTGACCATTGCAAGGAGAGGCTACATAATTTGGGACTAGTGGAGTCCAAAGGGGTAGGCCTCACCACATTTCAGCTAGAGGGGAAGGCCAGCAGATGGTGGCAGTCTTATCTCCTGAGTAGGCCAGCAGATTCACCTCCCTTGACTTAAGATCAGTTCACGCACCACTTCTTGGAGAAGTATATTCCAGCTTCATAGAAGGATGAGTTACGGGGTCGGTTTGAGCGGCTCCAACAGGGTTAGATGTCTGTGATCGACTATGAGACAAGATTCATTGAGTTGTCTCTTAATGCAGTTATCATACTTCCCACAGATACAGAGAGAGTGCAAAGGTTTATTGCGGGCTTGCACTATGGAATTTAGGTTTCTATGGCCCGAGAGGCAGATATAGGGACTCCTTACCTGCAGATTATGGAGATAGCTCGGAGGATCGAGCGTATCCACACCTAGGGCAGACAGTTCACGTCTAGGGATAAACAGCCTCGGCATTCTGGTAGGTTCAGTGGTGCCCCGTCTGGGGCATAGGTCAGTTCATGAGCGGCCATCCTAGAAAGCCCGTGTATTCATCACCACAACCTATTCGGGGTGCTCTAGCACGACCTTAATTAAGCGCCATTCCAGATAACACCTACCATCCACCAGTTATTCTAGGTTCCTCCAATGGGTACTCAAGCTATTAGGGCTAGATCCAGGATTAGCATTGTTCTACACCGAAAGGTAGCTTCGAGTGCGGGGACCTTCATCATGTGAGGAGGCTTTTTCCTAGGCTTCGGGGCAAGGCAGTGTAGCAGAGCCATCAACCCATGATTACTACACCAGTTGTCGCACTACCCGTCCAGCCGTCCAGAGGTAGAGGGTAGGGCTCTCCCTAGAGAAGAAGGCCAGTCAGGTGGTGCTTTGGCTAGATTCTATGCCTTTCCAGCTAGACTAGAGGAAGTAGCCTCCGACACCATGATCATATGTATTATTTATGTCTGCCATAGAGATGCTTCGGTACTATTTGATCCAGGGTCTACCTATTTCTACGTCTCTTCTCTCTTTTCTCCTTATCTAGATGTATCTCGTAAATCCTTAGGTGTTCCTGTATATGTGTCCACACCGGTGGGTGATTCTATTATTGTGGATCGGGTTTATTAAGTCCTGTGTGGTAATTATTTATGGGTATAAGACCCGATCAAATCTTCTATTGCTCGATATGTTTTCCTTCGAGGTTATCCTATGCATGGATTGGTTGTCTCTGTACCATGCCATTCTCGATAGCCATGCCAAGACTGTTACCTTGGCGATGCTAGAGTTACCTAGGCTGGAGTGGAGAGGTTTATCTAGTAGTACATCCAGTCAGGTTATTTCTTTCTTGAAGGCTCGACATATGATCAAGAAGGCCTATTTGGCCTATTTGGCATTTGTTCGAGATACTGTTATGGAGATTCCCATGATAGATTCAATGCCTATAGTGCGGGAGTTTTCTGATTTATTTCCTGCCGACTTACCAGGCATGCCACTTGGATCATGATATCGACTTCGACATTGATTTTGAACCAAGCACCCAACCTATCTCTATTCTACCTTATCGTATGGCTCCCATAGAGTTGAGAAAGCTGAAGGAGTTGCTTTAGGAGTTGCTTGAGAAAGGATTCATCAGGCTAAGTGTGTCACCTTGGGGCGCACCAGTATTGTTTGTAAAGAAGAAGGATGGGAGCATGCAAATGTGCATTGATTAGCGCCGGCTAAAGAAGGTCACCATCAAGAATAAGTACATGTTGCCACGCATTGACAATTTATTTGATCAACTTCAAGGTGTTAGGTTGTTCTCCAAGATGGACTTGAGATCTGGGTATCATCAGCTGAGGAATCATGCTATGGATGTTCCAAAGAAGTCTTTCCGGACTAGATATGGGCACTACGACTTTTTAGTGATGTCCTTCGGCTTAACTAGTGCTTCGACAGCATTTATGGATTTGATAAATCACGTATTCAGGCCATATCTTGACTCATTTGTCATTGTCTTATTGATGACATATTGATCTACTCGCGTAGCATGGAGGAGCATGAGCAACATTCGAGGATAGTGCTCCAGACCTTGAGGGGAAAAAAGCTATATGCTAAGTTCTGTGAGTGTGAGTTCTAGTTAGATTATGTGTCTTTGTTGGGGCATATTGTGTCAGGTAAGGATATTAAGGTGGATCCCAGGAAGATCAAGGTAGTTCAAAATTGGCCTTGTCCTACCACAGCAACCGAGATCATGAGTTTCTTGGGGCTAGCAGGTTATTATCATTGGTTTGTTGAGGGCTTCTCATCTATCACAGATCTTTTGACTAGATTGACCCAGAAGGGTGTTCAGTTTAGGTGGTTTGATGATTGCGAGGCTAGCTTTCAGAAGCTCAAGACCGCATTGACTATAACATCGGTGTTGGTTTTGGGTTCTGGTTTAGGGATGTACACTGTGTATTATGACACTTAACACATTGTGTTGGGTTGTGTATTGATGTAGAAATGGAGAGTTATTGTGTATGCTTCTTGTCATTTGAATTCCCACGAGAAGAATTAGCCTGTGCACGATTTGGAGTTGGTTGCGACAGTTTATGCTCTTAAGATCTGGAGGCACTATCTGTATGGAGTGTTGTGTGAGGTTTACACCAATCACCGCAACTTACAGCATCTATTTAAGCACAAGGATCTTAATCTGAGATAGCACAGGTGGCTTGAGTTACTGAAGGACTATGATATTATTATCCTTTATCATTCGGGCAAGGCGAATGTGGTCGCGGATGCCTTGAGCAGAAAGGCCGAGAGTATGGGTAGTTTGGCATTCATTCCAGCAAATGAGAGGCCATTGGCTTTGGAAATTAAGTTCTTATCTAACCGACTTGTGATATTGGATATTTCAAAGCCCTGTCGAGTTCTTGCATGTGTTATGGCTTAGTCTTTTTTATTCGAGCGGATTAAGGTTTGTCAATATGATGATCTGCACTTGCTAGTTCTTAGAGAGACTGTACTACTAGGTGATGCCAAGGAGGTTACTATCGGAGATTATGGTGTTTTGCGACTCCAGGGTCGCCTATGTGTTCCTAATGATTATAGCATGAGGGATTCAATTCTAGAGGAGGCTCACATTTTCCATTCATCATGGTGCCACAAAGATGTATCTTGGCCTCAGGTAGCATTACTAGTGGCGGCGAATGAAGAAGGACATAGTTGAGTATGTGTCGAGATATTTAAATTTCCATCAGGTTAAGTATGTGCACCAAAGGCTAGGTGGCTTACTTCAGTAGATGGTTATACTGGAGTAGAAATAGGAGAGCACCACTATGGATTTTGTTGTGGGTTTTCCATGGATGTTGAGGAAGTTTGATGTTGTTTGGATCATTGTCGATAGACTGACCAGGTCTACATACCTTATCCCCGTGGTAACTACATATACTTCGGAGAGGTTGGCCAAGATTTATATCATAGAGATCGTCTGATTACATAGCGTACGTATTTCCATTATTTCAAATCGAGTCACTCAATTCACTTTGCATTTTTGGAGAGCGGTATAG
Organism: Nicotiana otophora; assembly: GCA_000715115.1. Taxonomy (NCBI): domain Eukaryota; kingdom Viridiplantae; phylum Streptophyta; class Magnoliopsida; order Solanales; family Solanaceae; genus Nicotiana; species Nicotiana otophora. The sequence goes on from AWOL01S0011747.1 coordinate 210,901, forward strand.
AGTGAATTGGGTACCCGGGTAGAGCTCAGCACGACCTTTCATCCATAGACCGACGGGCAGTCAGAGCAGACTATTCAGATTCTGGAGTATATGCTCAGGGCATGAGTGATTGACTTCGGAGGGTAGTGGGACCGATTCTTACTGTTGGCCGAGTTTTCTTATAACAATAGCTATCAGTCCAGCATCGAGATGGTTGCATTTGAGGCCTTGTATGGTCGACGATGTCATTCCTCCATCGTTGGTTTGAGCCTAGCGATGCTAGGTTATATGGTACTGATTTGGTAAAGGATTCATTGGATAAAGCAAAGTTGATTTAGGAATGGCTTCCCACAGCACAGTCCAAGCAGAAGAGTTACATGGATCAAAAAGCGCGTGATTTTCCATTTATGGTGGACGAGAAGGTGCTTTTGAGAGTCTCGCCGATGAAGGGTATCATGATATTCGGGAGGAGAGGCAGTTGAGTTCGAGGTTCATTGGTCCGTTTGAGGTTTTGGAGCGAGTTGGTGAGGTTGAATACAACCTTGCTTTCCCCCTAGCCTATCGGAAGTTCATCCGGTATTTCACGTATCTATGCTTCAGAGGTACCATGCCGATAGGTCCCATGTGTTGGATTATAACACATTTTCAGATGGATAAGAGCTTGAGGTACGAGGAGGAGCCAGTTTCCACTATTGATAGGCAAGTTTGTAGGTTGACATCTAAGGAGATTGCAGTCGTGAAGGTTTCGTAGTGGGGTCAGCCAGTCGAGGATGCAACTTGGGAGATCTAGGAGGACATGCAGAGTAGATATGCACACTTATTCGACACCTCAGGTAACGACCCGACCAATTATTTTGCTTTCTAGAACCCTGTTCCCCTATTTAAAACTTCTCGTATGTGTTTTTCCTATTTAATAATTTTCATGGGCGGTTGGTTTGGTTTTGGAAGTATTCGGTTTGAATTCAGAACATTTAGTTCCATAATAGTGGCCAAATGTGACTAAGTTTAGCTTGAGTCAATACTTTTAGTAAACGACCTCGAAATTGAGATTTGAAGGTTCCAATAAGTTCATATGATGATTTTGGACTTGGGCGTATGTTCGCATCAAGTTTCGGATGGACCGGGAGAATTTCGACGCTTATTGTCGGAAGTTGGCATTCTAAAGGTTTTAGAGTTTTTTAAATTTGAATTGGGGTGGACTTTGGTTTTATCTGACTCCATTTAAAATTCCGAGCCTATGAGTAGATTCATTTTGTCATATTGGACTTGTGTGTGATTTTGGTATCATTCTGAGTTATCTAAGTATGATTCGTCGCGTTCGGAGTTAGTTGGAAAACATTTGAAGTTTAGAAGTTGATTAGTTTGGTTTGGGGTGAGATTCTTTGTTATGATGTTATTTTATGTGTCCTGGGTCTTTAGTGGGTTTGAATTATGTTTATGAACTTGTGGATATAATTGGGCGAGGTCTCGGGTGGCTCATGTGAATTTTGGACCAACCGAAGCAAGATTGAAGTTAGCAGAGGTTGTTGATGTCTGGTGTGAATCGCGATTGCGGAGAAGGTCTCGCGATTGCGGGGGGTTTTGTGGGGGCTGAGGAGGAGTTTATCTATGCAATCATGGAGGGTTTCCTAGATATGCTTTGCGTTCGGATGGTTAAGATCGTGAACGCGATGGGTTAGTTGTGATGAACAGGGAAGGTAGTTGTTCTACGTGATCGCGGAAGAGGATTTTTCAGAGGCTGGTAGTGAAGCCTTCGCGTTTGCGATTGGCTGGTCGTGTTCGTGGAGGATCTAGTCTGGTAAGCCTTCACGTTCACGATTTCCCGGGTCGCGTTCGCAAAGGGGAAGCTTTGGGCAGAAGCATGTTTGTGCTCTGTGATCCTGATGCTTTGGACCGCGACTGTGAAGGACAATACCTATGCAGAATATAAGTTGGGTGCTCGGGTTTGGTTCATTTTTATCTATCTTCTCTCTTGCAAAGGTGATTTTGGGCGATTTGGAAGAGTTATTTTCATCAACTAACATAAGGTAAGAGATTCCAATCTATTTTGAGTAAAATACATGGATTAGGTGTAGAATTTAACATTTAGGTTTTTGGTTAGAAAAGTCAATTGATAATAATGAGATTTGACCACCAAATTGGTTATAGAATTAAAAATAAATTATACATTTGGGTTCGTGATGCCACGGGTAATATATAACTTCAAATATTTTCGAAATCTGGGCGCGTGGCCCCGGGGTTGACTTTTGTTGACTTTTCGAGTGTGGTTGGAAATTGATTCTAAATGTTAAATTTTGAGTTCTTGAACATATATTGATTAGGTTTTACATCTTTTTGACTAATTTCAAGTTGTTCGGCGTCAATTTAAGGTGATTAATAAGGTGTGGGAGTCGAGTAGTTGACTTGAAAGCAAGATAATTCCCATGCCTAATATTGTAAGAGAAAATTATCCCCGTAGGTATTTTATTTGTTGTATGTTAAGTGTTATGGGTGCTACGTACATACAAGGTGACGAATATCCGTGTGTAATCTAAATTCGTATTTATGTCCGGGTAGACTTAGACCTACATGATGTCTTAACTATACTACTTGAATTAATCTTGCATGTTGATTAGTTGAATTCATAATTGAGATTGAGACTAGAATTTGCATATTTGAACGAGCCTCTTTACTTTTAGTTTTGGCGGAGTATTGATTGTTGGTAAAGTTATGTTTTCTCATGCGTTTATATCTTCGTGTTGTGTTTATATAATCAGTAGTTCCATGACTCCTCAACTCGCACGTACCTTCGCAAGTGGGATTAGTGAACTGATGAAAGTTTCTCTATTCCTACAGGATCGGGCCGTCCGCTTCGGCATTGCTATGAAATATTATTATGGATCAAGCTATACGACCTCGGTAGTATTATGATATGCATCTATGAATCAGGTCGTACGACCTCTGTGGTGTATACTATTCTTGTGGATCGGGTCGTACGACCTCAGTAGAATTCGTGTGTAATATTCAGTATGGAGTCAAAGTACAAATGAGATTTTCCTGGCTTGAGATTTGACTTTGTATTCGATATCGGTTATCATTGTTTTCTTCGAGGCAGTTATGATAATTGATGATTTTGTAATAATTCTTACGCTGCGAATCCTATTATTTATGTTTATCTGTCTCGTTACTACTTGTTGTGTTTTACACCTATCTAATTTTATATATATTGTTATTAGACCATTAGTAAGTGTCGATGTCGACCCATTATCATTACTTCTTCGAGGTTAAACTAGATACTAACTAGGTACGTATTGATTTATATACTCATACTACACGTCTGCACTAATTGTACATGTATTGAGATCCCGGGCGCGTAGTCGCATTAGTTGGAGATATAGTGGTGAGCTACTTTCTATGCCTCGACCCGTAGCACCCAGAGTCTCCTTCCCCCTATGTTTATCTTATTCTGTCTATTTTCACTCCAGACAGTAGTTATAGTGATTTTGTATATTCTACTATATGCTCATGCACTTCTGACACCGGGTTTTGAAAATATTTAGTAGATGTTCATGGTTGTACCTCATACTTATATCACTTCTCTTTATATTATTTTTTATATTTCGTGACTTAGTAAGAATGAAAGTATTTTGCCATGGTTTCTAGACTTAACTCCGCTTTATTATTGTAACTCTTAATTTTAAAAGTGTTATGAATGGTTGTTGTATTGATGGTTCATCATTGTCTTTCCTAACGGCAGCGTTGGAAACTATCACGGCCTATGGTAGGAATTGAATCGTAATATTTTACCCCAAAGAATGCGAATCTTGATTAGTCGGGCGATAGACACCTAAAAAGAGGACAGAAGCTTGTCTGCTCACCGGGATGCTAGTTGGAATAATATTTAGGATACCGATATGGAGGCCGAACTGTACAAATACCCAATTTTTGGATTACTGTCAAATTTGTGGTAGTTTGTAATTTTTTGCAAGTTCACCTATTTCAGAAATACGATACTGGAACTGTAAAAATCCGTGTTTGAAGTTGCAAAAGTTGTGTCTGTTGGAGATTGAACTTCAGCTACGTATAATCAAGATTTTCAAGCATTTTTTCATGCACTTCAACCACATATGGCTAAAGTGTTCATATATTTTTGTCTAACGATTGGCCTAACAGTCCCGAACACTTCAAACAATATTGTTTAAACTTAAGGATTGCATATAGGTGTTCGTAATACGCATCGAAAAACAATAACATTAGAAGAAAGATTTTTTCGTGTTTAAAATTTATTTATATGTCAAAGATCGGATCTAAGACGAACCTGTTGAAAAGAATCTCGTTTCAAAATTTATTCGATAGTGCGAAGACTCTATGCGTATCCACACCGAGACTAAACCTTGCTATCAACTCTTTAATCAATGAAACCCACGAACAAATTATATGAAAATATTGTGTTGAAATTTTTCTCAAAAATCTCAACTCAAAGGTAGAAGAACAAGAAACAATTTTCTTGTAATTGTATTTTTTCTCTTGGTTTTATATTGCACTCTCACTTTCACAAAGTGATTTTTCTTCTCAAGAATTACTACGACAAATTTTCTCCATCACCCTTTATAAAGCATCACCTATAAACTCTTTTTCTATTTAGTTGAGGTAATAATTTAGTTAGGATAAACATTTATTGCAAAATAAACCTTACTCCAACTTTTATGGAAAATTAGAATTCCATCTCAATGGAAAGATGCCGACACGTCCTTATGGACTTTCACGTGAATGCTGCTAGCGTCCAATTCCAAATTGGACTTTAGGTACTAGCTAATATTTTATATTAAAATTAAAAATCTTATTCTTATGGGTTTTGTATACGGGTAAAACCAAGCTAATAGTACACATCGACTTCCGATACGCTAAACTGAGTTAGAGACATGATGACAAGGGACCAAAATCGAGGCAAGGGTCTCATCGAGTCAGAGTCCGGGGCATAACGCCTACCCTCGAGAATATCGGGGCCAGGATCCAGGATCGGTCCAAATCCCAAAGGACTTCGGAGAACGTTGCATGACCAACAGAAAGCCCTAATATTCGCGACCGGCCGGATATCACAGCGCGGATCTCGGCACGTATCGATGGAGAATCGGTGATCAGTTAAATAGAAATTGTTTTACCTTTTGTAGAATTGTACTTCGGGTAAAGCTCTCATACTATATAAAGGAGGTCTGATTACTCATTAGACACATTATAACACGCATCCCAAAATAATATACTATTATTCTCGCTGTTATTGGAAACTCTTATTCTCATTCATCAGTGCTAGCCATTGTGAGTCCGGATCGAGGGTGGATATTTCATCAAGGCTAGAATTATCCTCCTCAGGTGGTTCGAATTTACTACATCTTTATTTGTTTAATCTAACGCAATTTATCGTTTGTATGGAATTAATCTGTGTATCCTAAAAACCACTTACAAATTTAATTGTTATCCGTTTTTAGGGAAAACAGTTTGGCGCCCTCCGTGGGGCTAAGGATAATAGTGACAATTTGATACAAATTTTTATAACGTACCGTATTTTACACTTGTTCTTTGAAGTATCTTTAATTTTAGGTCAAAGTTCAAAATGTCGAACTCTCAATCTGCACTTCTAAATGTGGATGTTGAGTGCGGTCACCGCGGCAAGAACAACAATTTGGTACCCAATAACGAGGTGCCACATGTCGATCCCAGCACATTTTCGGTCGCGGATCCCATCGACGCTAACTTACATGTGGCCATCAATGTGAATCTGCCTACCAATCCTGAGAACAGCGTCCGCGAGGGAATCTAATCGGCAACCCAAAATACACAGGACGATGATGGAGATGGGATCAACTTGTGAGTGATCTTCGAGATGCTACAGGCCCAACAGGCAGCGATAGTCCAGCTGCAGAACCAAAACAGCGGTTAAAAAAAGAGTTGAGGCCGAGTCATCCCGGAAAATCACTCATAGAAACGAACCAATCACTGAGAGGCAGAGTGAAGCTGAACCTGGGACTAACCCCGAAATCATAAAAATGCTCGAGGAACTAACAAAACGGGTAGAATCCGGAGAAAACAAAATTGAGGTCAATGACAAAAAGGTGAAAACCTACAATTTGAGGGTTGACCAAATTCCAGGAACACCACCAATATTAAAGGGCCTGGATTCCAAGAAGTTTGTTCAGAAACCTTTCCCTCCGAGCGCAGCACCGAAGCCAATCCCAAAGATATTCCGCATGCCCAAAATTCCTAAGTACAACAAAACAACCGACCCAAATGAGCATGTGACCTCCTACACGTGCGCCATCAAATGGAATGACTTGGAGGATGATGAGATCGAGTCTATCCTGCTGAAAATGTTCGGGGAAACTTTGTGAAAGGGAGCTATGATATGGTATCACAACTTACCCCCTAATTCTATTGACTCGTTTGTTATGCTTGCAGACTCCTTAGTGAAAGCACACGCCAGGGCCATCAAGGTCGAGACCAGGAAGTCGGACCTTTTCAAAGTGAAATAGAGAGATAATGAGATGCTCAGGGAATTCGTGTCCCAGTTTCAAATGGAACGAATGGATTTTCCTCTAGTTGCAGACGATTGGCCCGTTCAGGCCTTCACCCAGGGACTCAATACTTGTAGCTCACTGGCTTCACAACAGTTGAAGAAAAATCTAATAGAATATCTGGCTGTAACTTGGGCCGACATACATAGCCGGTATCAATCCAAAATTAGGGTCGAAGATGATCAACTTGGGGCCCCTTCCGGATCCGTTTATCTCATCAGAGTTATTGACATATCCAAAAGAGACATTGATCGCAAACCACGATCAAGTAGGAACCGGTATCAACCATACAATGGAGACCAAAGAGGCAATGGGTTCGGACGAAAGCCTGTGAGAAGAAAAAAGAGAAGCGATCGAGGTCAAAATAATCGGGGACTCGTGAGCAAAAGCGGTTTCGACAAGACCATCTGGCCTAAGGAATCGCCAAAGTTATCAGAGTACAACTTCAACGTCGATGTTGCTGCTGTCGTATCTACCATCGGACGCATCAAAGAAACCAAGTGGCCTCGACCTCTACAATCCGATCTAACCCAAAGGGACCCCAACCTAATGTGTAAGTATCACGGCACTCACGGCCACAGAACATAAGATTGCCGACAATTGAGAGAGGAAGTGGCCTGGTTATTCAACAACAGACATCTTTGAGAGTTCGTGAGCGATCGAGCCAAAAATCATTTCAGGAATAGAGAATCTAATAAGCAAATCGAGCAGAAGGAACCTCAGCACGTCATTAACATAATTATCGATGGGATCGATGTCCCCCAGGGACCGATGTTAAAGCGCACCAAAGTGTTCGTCACTAGAGAAAAACAAACACGAGATTATGTGCCAGAAGGAACCTTATCTTTCAATGACGATGACGCTGAAGGCATTGTGCAGTCACACAACGATGCACTGGTAATATCTGTACTCATAAATAAATCTCGATTAAAGTGTGTGTTAATTGATCCAGGTAGCTCGGCCAATATCATCATATCGAGAGTTGTAGAGTAGTTGGGTCTACAAGACCAAATTGTGCCTGCAGTTCGAGTTCTAAATGGATTCAACATGGAATGTGAAACCACTAAAGGGGAGATAACACTACCGGTGTACACCGCCGGAACCATTCAGGAAGCAAAGTTCTACGTGATCGAAAAAGGTATGAGATACAACACTCTGTTTGGGAGGCGTGGATTCACAACATGAGGGCGGTACCCTCGACACTGCACCAGGTGTTGAAATTCCCAACGCTAGGAGGGATTACAACAATTTACGAAGAACAGCCGACTGCAAAGGAGATGTTCGCGGTCGACGAGGTGGTCCTAATATCTGCACCAACGGATCCGAGTTTGGTCGCCAAGGAAGGGACCAAATAGCAATCACTGACACCGGCCCTGAATAAACCAGAGAAGTAGGGGACAGATGAGGACGACGATTAAGGAGTTCCCAGATCCTTCATAGTCCCTGACGATTCCGAAGCCACCAAATCAACGGTTGAAGAACTGGAGCAAGTCATATTGATCGAGCACCTGCCTGATCGTAAGGTATACCTGGGTATAGGGTTAAATACCAAGCTCAGGAAAAACTCATTAAATTCCTTATGGCTAACATAGATTATTTTGCTTGGTCCCACCTCTACATGACAGGGATCCCGCTGTAGATAACTACCCATAAGTTGAGCCTGGATCCGAAGTTCCGCCCGATCAAACAGAAAGGAGGCCTCAGTCCGAAGTCAAGCATGCATTCATCAAAGACGAGGTATCTAAACTCCTTAAAATATGGTTCATCTGGGAGGTTAATACCCGGATTGATTAGCAAACGTAGTGGTAGTCCCTAAAAAGGGAATAAATTAAGAATGTGCGTAAACTATAAAGACTTGAATAAGGCGTGCCCCAAGGACTCTTTTCCTCTGCCCAACATCGATCGCATGATCGATACGACGTCCGACCATGAGATCCTCAGATTTCTCGAAGCCTATTCCGGGTATAGCTAAATTCGAATGGACCCCAGCGACCAGAAAAAAACGTCCTTCATCACTAAGTACGGCACCTAATGCTATAACGTAATGCCATTCAGACTAAAAATATTGGTGCCACTTACCAACGCCTAGTGAATCGAATGTTCGAAGAAAAATAGGAAAATCTATGGAGGTTTACATTGATGATATGTTAGTTAATTCCCTGCAAGTAGAGGACCATTTGAAATATTTGCAAGAAACTTTCAACATATTGAAGAAATACAATATGAAGTTGAACCTGGAGAAATGCGCATTCGGAGTCAGGTCCGGGAAATTCCTAGGATTCATAGTGTCTAACCTGGAAATCGATATCAATCCCGATAAAATCAAGTCCATAGAGGACATTACCGTGGTGGACAATCTCAAGGCCGTTCAAAGGTTAACCGGGCACATAGTCGCGTTAGGCCAATTCATTTCAAGGTCCTCTGAAAAGAGCCATTAGTTCTTCTCGTTATTGAAGAAGGAGAATAATTTCGCATGGACACCAAAGTGTCAGCAAGCCTTGGAAGAACTCAAGCGGTACCTTTCGAGTCCTCATTTGCTTCATACTCTGAAGGCAGATGAACAGTTGTACCTATACTTAGCGGTATCCGAGATAGCGATAAGTGGAGTGCTAGTCCGGGAAGAAGAAGGTATGCAATTTCCTATCTATTATATTAGCAGAACTCTAGGCGAGGCCAAAACTAGGTATCCTCACCTGGAATAATTAGCGCTCGCTTTGCTAAGCGCCTCTAGGAAGTTCAAACCGTATTTTCAATGCCATCACATATGTGTCGTGACTACTTGCCTGTTGAGGAACATAATTTATAAGCTCGAACTCTCAAAACGATTGGCCAAATGGGACATGGAAATCAGCAGGTACGATATAGAATATCGACCCTGAACCGCCATCAAATCTCAAATTTTGGCAGACTTCGTGGCCGACTTCACACCAGCCCATCGAGAAGGAGTTGTTGTTGAACTCGGGGACCTCCTTCGAAATCTAGACACTCTTTACGGACGGTGCCTCGAACGCAAAGGGGTCCAGACTTGACATCGTGTTGAAGCCAGCAACGGGTAATGTAGTTAGGCAATCTATTAGAACTGTAAAATTGACTAACAACGAGGCCGAGTATGAGGCCATAATTGCAGGTCTCAAACTGGCTAAAAGCCTGGGGACTGAGGTAATTGAAGCGAAGTGTGATTCCCTCCTTGTGGTGAACCAAGTCAATGGAACGTTCGAAGTCAAAGAGGAATGAATGTGAAGGTACCTGGATAAACTACAGGTGACATTACATTGGTTCAAGGAATGGACTTTGCAACATGTACCTCGAGATCAAAACAGCGAAGTCAAGGCCACGCCGAGATAAACTTGACAAGCTTAACCTAGGACTGGAGGAACAAGTATATAGATTACCTGAAGACCGGAAAACTGCCCTCGGATCCTAAAGAATCGAGAGCGCTGCACACGAAAGCGGGCAGGTTCAGCTTGTCCGAAGACAACACCCTTTTCAGGAGAATGTTCGATTGCCCACTCGCCATATCTCTGGGACCGGAAGATACCGAGTATATTTTGAGGAAAGTTCACGAAGGCACCTGCAAGAATTATTTGGGTACCGAATCGTTGGTTCGTAAGATAGTCAGAGCCGGATATTACTGGATCGAAATAGGAAAAGACGCGAAGGAGTTCGTGCAAAAATGTGACGGATGTCAAAGACATGCACCGATGATTCATCAGCCCGGGGATCGTCTACATTCGGTCTTGTCACTCTAGCCATTCATGAAATGGGGAATGGACATCATTGGCCCCCTGCCATGGGAACTTGATAAGGCTCAATTCATATTATTTATGACTGACTATTTTTCTAAATGGGTGGAAGCCCAGGCATTTGAGAAAGTCAGGGAGAAAGAAGTTATCGACTTCATTTGGGACCACATAATATGCCGGTTCAAAATGTTGGCTGAGATCGTGTGCGATAATTGGAAGCAATTCATCGGCAGTAAAGTGAGTAGATTGTTTGAGGACCATAAGATCTAAACGATCCTATCAACACTCACCCTACTGGGAACGGGCAGGCGGAGTCTACGAACAAAACCATACTCTAAAATCTTAAGAAGATATTGACCGATGCCAAAGGAAAATGGAAGGAAATTGTGCCCAAAGTCCTGTAGGCATATCGAACAACCTCAAAGTCTAGTACCGGGGCACCCCGTTCTCGTTGGTCTACGATGCCGAAGCACTAATACCGGTCAAAGTAATAGAATCGAGTCTTTGGTTCTGATATGCAACCGAACAGTCAAACGACAAGGCCATGAACACGAGCCTGGAACTGCTAGACGAGAGGCGCGAGGCCGCCCTCGTCCGGTTGGCTGCCCAAAAATAACGGGGCAGAAGGTATTACAATCGAAGATCCAACCTCTGACACTTCAATATCGGGGACTTGGTGTTAAGAAAAGTGACACTAAATACTCGAAACCCGAACGAAGGCAAGCTGGGACCAAATTGGGAAGGTCCATATCGAATTATCGAGATCACCGGCAAAGGATCGTACAAACTCGAAGCAGGGAACGGTAAGCGACTACCGAACAACTAGAACGTGACCCACTTAAAATGGTATTACTGCTAAGGTACAACCCCAATTATTCTTTTCTTTACCTACATTATGAATTGAACTAACATTTGTAGGCAACGGCTAAAGAATGATGCAGTTATTAGGCCTCAAAGCATACGTTGCACTCTTTTTCCCTTGAATTGGTTTTGTCCCAAATGGGTTTTCCGACAAGGTTTTTAACGAGGCAACAATAGATCATGCTAACTTAGAATTGAAGACCAGCCATGAACCAGAGTCAAGGGTCACATCAACAGTATCCGAGCCCTTTCTATGATCGGCCTCGAATATTGGGGGCCATCACCCTTAATAAAGATTTTAGCAGGGAAGGAAACTTTGTGCTCGAACGGATGGGCTTGGTGTATAGGATTTATTTTAAGGGCCAAATGATCAAATGAATCGTGCCCACATAGACCACTTAATCCATAACACGAAGCTTTTACACATTTACCATCTTATATGTTGCGCACCAAAATGAAAGAAAGTTTCCACCTTGCATATATATATTTTGTCTCTTACAAACTACTACATTTTGTTCCTTAAGGACATCGGGCCCAAGGCCACCTCTATCCGGATCCAAGATATCACCCCACTCGGGGACTATTGTCCAAGGCAAACTCAGACGGCTCGGGCTGTCGAAGCCCGGGGGCACAAAAACCTATTAGGCAGTGCCCGACTTTTAAAGGCTATGGCCACCCCCATTCGGGGACTGTCATCCTGGGCAAGCCATGATGGCTCGGGCATCAAAGCCCGGGGTAATAAGACTAATGGGCAATACCCAAACTTTAAAGGCTACGGCCATCCTAGAAACGACTCGAAGACGTTCGAAACCCGTAACCAAAACATAAGGCCTTCAAAAATTCCAAACTGGTTCAAAGGCTACCCTCGACAAAATTATAATCTAAAAACTTCTAAGTAAGCACTTTGGGGAAAGCTTCCAGTCATACCAAGCCCCGATGAGTTATAAACAAAATCACATCAAGAACAAGCCTTGTTCAAACCTCCGAACAAGATCTTATTACTACATGCTAAGGGATTTGAAATCTTTGCAATCGTAAAGAAAAAACCAAAAGAAACAAACTTGAAAATTGCCAAAGGGAAAAAAAGCCTTGTATATATATAAAGATCTTTACAAGGGCCAAACGAACTCAACAAAACATGCAAAAACAAAGAGGAATCTACAAGGCACCTAAGCTTGATCTTCGCTGGAGCCTGCCTCATCACCAGGACCATCGGGGCCTCCTTCGTCCTCGGATCCACCGGAGCCCACATCCTCGGGATATGCCAACGTTTTGGCTTCGGCCTTGATCCTCTTAACATTTTTGATGTCGACCGTTGAGTCGAAACCCCGGGCATAAACTTCCTCAAGAGTCTCCCTTCGGAACTTCCACGTCATGTAATCATCAATAACTTTCAGACGGTCCTGGGCTACCTCAACGCCGGCTATGTACTGGGCCACCATCTCTTCAGCATCGGCCCTAGTTATTTCCACCACTGACTTGGCTGCTTTAAGCTCCTTGGCAAGGGTATCTCGTTCGGCAGAGGCCGAGCCCAGTTGAGACTGGAGGTCTTCAATTTTTTTAGGAATAGGGCCTCAGCTTTCTCCCTCGTTGCACGAAGTTGGACTTCAGTCGAGGCCAGTTGCTCCCGGGCAGTAACCTTTTCCAAAGCCAATCGGTCCATTTTTCCTTTCCACTCTTCGGCCATGGCCTTGACCTCGTCCATCTCAGCTCGAAGCTGGTCGATCGGATCAAGCTTCTACGGGACCTGTGGGTTTTGGTTGTTAGTCTCCATGCATAACTAGTCGTCACTAACTTTAAAGATCTTTACCTGTTCCACCAGGGTAGCACATTCTTTCTGAGCCACGACAACTTAGCCCGGAGATTTGACTTCTCCTTCATGTTGATTGGGAAGCTTATACATGTCTCTCTTTTCAGCAAGCTCTTTGACTTAGACCTCGAGTTGGCTAAGCTCATCCCGGTACCGAAGAAAGGTTTCATGGTGGAGCATCGAGGCCTGAAGAATGTTAAAAATAAAAAGGCATTAGACTCATCAAAATCTGAATTCAAAAATAAAAGAGTGTGATAACACCTTACCCAGTTCAGCGCCTGTTGTACTTCGTTGAACAAGCATGGCACGTCTACCTCGTCATCTTTGCCTGGTCTTCTTTGGTTACTAGGCACCGGAGGTAGCTAGCTACCCCGACGTAGGCGAAATAAACCCGGGCATTCTCCAAAATGGTAATAACGACAAATCGCTTCTGACCAGATCCGTGCTCGGAGCAAGGAACTGATTGATCAACCTTGGGCTCAAGTTCGACCCACCGACCACTGAGGATGGACTCTTCCTCGGCACCTCTAAATCACCCAACCCGGTTAAATCTTCCAAGGTGGTTGGGTCCACACCATCAAAGAAGCATCGAAGGGGATTGTCCACTCCATGAACCCCTTCGTTGGATCGCTCCTTCGTCGTTCAGGCCTCATCAAACATAGACTCTATGAATGAAGGAGATCCTGAAATCTCTATGAAACCGGCGGCGCAGAGCCGACGTCTCGAGTAGTCTCGACCCTCGCCCATGCGCCAGCCTCGTGTACTTAAGGGGGATTATCCTACATCATTCCTCCTCCGGCTGCCACCTGCTCCTCATGGATAGACAGCTTATGGGCCACAAAAATTTCATCCTCTTCGGGCTCGTGCCTGAGCCGGAAAAGTAAGTCCGAGTTAAGCACTCGGGAGCTGGAGCTTTCCTTTGGCTTACGAACCAACCTTCTTCTTGCTTTTTTTTTCGAGCTTGGGGAATCAGGGCCCTCTTCCTTTTCTTCTCTCCGGCTATGGATCCGGGCTTCCCCAAAGCAGAAGAATCAGCGGTCAAGTCCTTGTCTCTGACCGGAGGCCTAAGCTCAACTGTCTTAGGCAAACCTGCAAAAAGTAAATAAAAGAAATAAGAACGTGATTCTAGAAGGAGAAGCCTAACGCAACTTATTCGGAAAATAAATCTTACCATAGGAACAGGCCTCTCAACTGTCCTTCAAGAGTTTGCGCCACAAGCGCTCGGAGTAGGGCATCTATGAGACAATGCCTTCGATCCACTCCTTTAATCGATGGACAACATTTGGGACTCGAGCGATAACTGCATTGCCACTAATACCAATGAGGAAAAGGGAGATGAGCATGAAATTAACATTCGAAGGAAAGTTGTACTTATGTGATGCATTTCACTTCTCGGGGAATGGCCTAAATTCGGCCGGAATCAAGTTTGAGGTCCTCACCCGGACAAAGCATCCCTGCCAGCCTCGATCCTGGTCTTCATTGATGCTTGAGAATGGGGCCTTACTATCCCGGCGCATGAGCTTTATCAGTCCCCCTCAGAAGTTTTGGGGACTATACAGACGGAGTAGATGATCTACGATGAGCCGACAGGAGTCGATCTGGTTCATAAAACATCGAAGGAGGATTACGATCCTCCACAACAATGGGTGGATCTGACCGAGGCATACCTATTATCTCTTACAGAAGTCTATAATGACTGGGTTCACTGGGCCCAGTGTGAAGGGATAAGTTTAAATACTTAGGTGCCCCTCAACATGGGTATTAATGGCCTCCTCGAAGTCGGGGACCACTATGTCCTTGTCGGCCTAGTTGCAGTCCTTTCAGACTACGGGGAGGTCATTTTCGGTGATTGAGCAAATATATCTCGATGCCTCCTCATGCCGACCCTGCACTGAAGAGGGCTTCTCAACCGTGAAGTCGTTAGCGACCAAACAACCCTCGGGAATGAACATCTTCAAGGGAGGTTCAGGAGCCGGTTCATCGGTAACCACGTTAGCAGTGGACCTCTCGAGGTCGACCACATCGGAAGTGGTTTCATTGATTTTGGTAGTCGGTTGGGAGGTAGAAGCGACCTTTTAGGGAACAGATTTGGAGGTTTTGGCCATTGTTAGCTGGAAAAGCTTGAAAAGGATAGATAAAGGTTGAAAGTTGAAAGCTCATATGTGTTGGCTTGAGCAAAGAATGAGTAAACATTTTGCAACGTACTAAGGAATCTTGAGTAACGAAGGTAAAAATGCTAGAGTATAAAAAAGGATAATGAAATCCTGAAGGCACGAGGGTAGAAGCTTGGACGTAAAGTAAAAAATGAACGAAGGAGGGGATATTTATAGGGGTTCCACGATGTTTCGCATCCAAGGTCAGCCAACCGACGGCTGGCACACGTTTGAAGTCACAATGACATGACTGACGAGACATTTTGGATTTTTTGTCATTTCTGTCACTGCATATTGAAGAAGGAATCGGGGAGCTCGTGTCATTTCTCGTCAACTTACTCCCCGAAAAATGAGGGGATTGTCTGTATACGGGTAAAATCTTACTCATGGTACACCCTGGCTTTTGATACGCTAAACCGAGCTAGAGACATAATGACAAGGGACCAGAATCGAGGCAAGGGTCTCATCGAGTCAGAGTCCGGGGGCACGATGTATGCCCTCGAGAATATCGGGGCCATGATCCGGGATCGGTCCAAATCCCAAAGGACTTCGGAGAACATTGCATGAATAACAGAAAGCCGTAATATCCGCGACCGGTCAGATATCACGGCACGGATCTCGACACGTATTGATGGAAAACCGATGATCAGTTAAATAGAAGATTTTTTACCTTTTATAGAATTATACTTAGGGTAAAACTCTCCTACTATATAAAGGGGGTCTGATTATTCATTGGACACATTATAACACGTATCCCAAAGCAATATACTATTATTCTCATTGTTATTGGAAACTCTTATTCTGGTTCATCAGTGCTAGCCATTGTGAGTCCGGATCGAGGGTGGATATTTCATCAAGGGTGGAATTATTCTCCTCAGGTGGTTTGAATTTACTACATCTTTATTTGTTTAATCTAACGCAATTTATCGTTTGTGTCGAATTAATCCATGTATCCTTAAAACCACTTACAAATTTAATTATTATCCATTTTTTAGGGTAAACGGGTTTGAAGTCAACTTTTGCATCAATCCAATTCTTAATTGGATTTATCAAATTAATCTTCATTAATATTTTACTTACATATCTTATATATAAATGAATATTAATTTATATATCACACACACACACGCACACACACACA